>CAJNIZ010033647.1:42037-70513 GCA_905231905.1 Symbiodinium pilosum | reverse complement strand
ATTTGGGGATTTTGGTATAAGATACCCAAGGCCATATTCTATCTACTGAAGGGGGACTGTAAGATACGTAGCCATACTAGGAGACGGTGGGGGGGGGGGGTATGTTTGCTTCAGAAGCACAGGTTGAATCTGGATGAAATTGCGCTGAGCCTCGACGTATCTGGTACTTGATAAGCGCACTATTGCCCAGGACCACCGCAATACCTACGAGTTTCGTAACCACTGCGTATACTACATCCCTTGGGTTCCCCCGGTTTGGCTTCCTTAATTAGGGTCATTTCATGCGAATTGAGCCTACTCAAGGTGGGAAACCTTAGGGGGGGGTAGTATGACGCGAGCTGGGGAACCCATGAGAAGATCCTAGGCAGCACGTTTCCTGCAGCCAGGCCACAAGAACGTGACAACGAGGGAGCAGCCCAGACAGGTTCCAACCGTTATCAAGTTGAACCTGCGCAGACCATCAGGGTCCAAGTACCCCGACTGGGTTTAGGGTTTAGGGTTGGATGCTTGGATCTTTGGTAATAGCAATTTGTAGGACGAGATTTGGGGAGAACTGTGGGGGCCAATTCCATAAATTTGCGGTCTTCTTTAGGTACCCTATACCAGAACTGCTGGCAATTATGCATGGCCCTACGTTTTCGGCCCAAGACTGTTTTCTGGGCCCGAAGAAATTGGGCGTGTAGGGCTGTTGAAAGTCCGTATGAAAAATCTAGGTTGCTCTAGGTACATCGTACATCCTTCACCCTACTCAGCTACTGTCTGAGTCCTGGCGTAAACAAACCCTCAGCCTCAAGCTTGAAACATCAAAGTCGAAGCCCCACATCCCTGAACCCTTTGCCTTCACGCTTACATCCTACACCAACATATCCGAAAACACCCCTACAGTTCCCCCATGTGCCCCCTTGAGCCCTACAATACATCCCTATGTACCCCATGTGCCTCCTTGGGGTGAAGCTACCCTAAACTCTGAACCCTGAACCGTAAGCCTAAACCCTAAACAATGAACTAAGGCATCGGCAGCTGAGGGCCCAGAAGAACGCGCACAGTCTTGATCGGGTTCGTGGCCTCGGAGCTGACCGTAGGGCCCTAAGGACCCAAGCAATTCCAAAGAGTAGATAACCCTAAAAGTCCAAGTACTTAATAATCATATACGTACCCAAAACCTATACTATAATTAGTATGACCCAAAACCCAAGTACTTAATCATTGGGTACATGGACCCTTAGGATAACGTGGTCTCAAAGTAGCTCCATAGGGCCCTATTGGAGCCGAAAGTATTTGCTATCTTTAGGTACTTGGACTCTCAGGGTGAGTATGGGAATATACAAGGGTCTCTGGTTGGGGCTTAGGATCGAGGGTTCAGGATAAGGGGGGTTAGGGTTCCTGGGATCTGGCTTCGAACCGGGTTTAAAGTTCAGAGAGGACCCTGGTTGGCTACCAGCAAGGAGCGTGATTGCTTGGTGTAAACTTGCAAGAACCCTGGGTCGTATGGGAGGTATATGCATAAGAAACATGTAGAAACAGGGGTTCCCTTGTAAATCATGTAGCTACTTCCCAGAGACTTCTTGGGAAACCCCCACTTTGGCGCTCCTTAGTTTCTTGATAACTTCTTGGGAACCCACTGAGAATTTCTGGTTGCGCCACCCAGTTTGGGGTTGGGCGTTTTAACGTTAAGGGGTTGGGGGCTTCTACGAAGCAGAGTTGCCCTTAAAACAATACTCAGGGAGATGAGTGGGCAGCAAGGGCACTGTAGGGTCCAGTTACCCAATAGTTGGGTGCTTGGGTCTGTTGAGATACTGCGCATGGAACAACTCTTGCACCACCCTTTTATGACCCTAATTAAAGGTAAGTGCAGTCGTCCTCCATCCACCGTAAAGATTGTAGGACAGGGTTTGGGCAAGAACAGGATCATCAAGGAAAAGGGCCCTTAGGGAATGAGTTTGGAGAGGGAACCCTAATAGGGAGACTCTTACTTGGACAAGTAGAACCTGAACATCTCAAACCCCCGACCTCTACACCCCCCAAACTCTAACACTTATCCCAACCCCCTAGACTCCAAACTCTAAGCCCCGTCCCTTAAACACAAAACCCGAAACCGTAAACCCACAACTCTTAGATACCCATCACAGCTTTACTTGGATCACCCAGGGCCCCGCAAGCATCTGCAGCGAAAGCCTATCCTCCAGACAGACAGGATGTAGGAGTAGCAGCTTAAGGGTTGAGCTTTTGACGTCAGTAAAGTATCCCTAAGGGTCCAAGGGTCTAGGTAGGTAGGATTTAGCGTTGAGGGCCTAAGGATGAGCATTTGACGCCGGCGGAGTATCTCACCCTGAGGGTCCAAGGCTCTAGGGTTTAGGGTTGAGGTTGAGCATTTGACGCCAGTGGTGTATCTCACCCTAAGGGTCCAAGGGTCTAGGATTAAAGGGTTGAGGGTTGAAGGTTGAACATTTGACGCCAACGGTGTATCTCACCCTAAGGGTCCAAGGGTCTAGGATTAAAGGTTTCAGGGTTTAAGGTTGAGTTTTTCAGGTCAGTGAAGTATCTCACCCAAAGGGTCCAAGGGTCTGGGATTAAGCGCGCTGGGTCTGAGGGTAAGCTGTGGACGTGAGAGGACGAGTATCCCAGTCTAACCCTAAGGGTCCAGTATAAAATAATCAGCGTAACAGCTCCAAGAGCCTTAACAAATTACTGCGTCAGCTGAAAAACTTCCAATCGACAGCATGAACCTACATGGAACTGTATTCACTCCGAACCCGACCATGCTTTTCCAAGCATGGGGGCTCGCCTTTCTCTCCAACGTACCATATGTATTGTGAAAGCGACTCCCAAAGCGAGGTCACTTGTTTCTTGGATGCGTCACTTCAAAACGCCGAGGTCCTTGATGCCAAATTACTCTCCAGGCAAAACTTAGAACAGGCCAAGCTTCACCAGCGCAGAACTCAGACTTTTCTGAAGGAGGCACGCTGAAAAACAAGGCGAACACAACAAAAACGACATCTCACATCAGAAACAAGCTCACAATCCTCACTTATTGAGGATCTGACTCGGCGGTGCGCACACCCCCAGGGCTCAGAATTACATGCCTAGATGCAAGTGATGCCCCTTGAGCCCGCTGGGCCCCAAGGAGACTACAACAGATGAGAACACAACACAACCCGTCCTTGGGTGGCGCGAAGACACCCGTGATGATTGGATGCTCAGTAGCCACTTCCGAGGGAACTATCTCCACCTGGGTTTTTCGGTTTAGGCTTTCGGATTTAGGGTTTAGGGAGTAAGGTAGCCTATCATCATCACCATATAAAACCCCTGCACACACTGAAGCCTTAAACCCCTGCCTGAATAGCGGTAACAGCGGCAGATTGGGGTCAGACCTTTTCTATGGCTCCTTTGGCATGATAAGCCGTGTGAAAAGAATGGCTGAAGTCACCTCATGTTTTGGGGCTTAGGGTTTAGGGGTTTAGGGTTTAGGTTGGGTTATTCCCCTTACAGTAACAGTTACCACAAGGGGTAATAGGAATTATAATCGCCCCTTAATAAGGCCCCCTTCAAGGACAGTTACTGGGTGGGGGAATGACCCAATCTATAGGGGTATCCAAGAAGGGACCCCAGGCTATTCCAAAACAATCTATTTGAGAGCTGTGGCTGAACATGGGCTTCTTCTGGTTATAGCCCTCAAACGCAAGACTCCCTAATTCATATGCTCAGGGGGCAGGACCGGGCCTCTATGTCGGGCGTTTCCAAAAACTAGGGAGTTTTTCACTACAGTGGTTACCCAAGCAAGTTCATTCTTTTGAGAATTGCGGGAGCTTGAGGTTGAGCGGGTCAAATTTTGGAAGAATCATTAGAGGGTTTATGTGGGATCCCAATTTTGAAAGCACTTAATTCTGTGTAGCTGCATCACAAAACACAATTGCAATCCGCAACTTGGTGTTAGGAGCTAAACCTTTTGATTTTGTTTTTGCTCTGGGTGTCTTCCTAGCTAGCTAATTCTACGTGTAATGCAGGATCGTCAGAACCGCGCTCTTCCCAAGAGCTGGGAAACCTATGACGGCCAACAAAAGTCAGCATGGGATGCAGCAGGGTTCAAAAGGGTCAGGACATTTCTCAACACGCGGGCCGTTGGGATTGCATTTTGGTAGGTTCAAGGTAGTTCTGACCTACTTATCACCCAGTGGTAAGACCCATGAGTCCCCTGATCCTGCTATGATTGGGCTACCAAGTATAACTACATTTTTGAATCAACGACGACTCCTTAACCCTAAGAATCAAGAATCTTCAAGCAGGAGCTGCTTCGGGAATTACCATAACCTGGCAGTGAGCACATACACCCGACACCCTAGAGTCCCCCTTAAATGGATAGAATATGGCTTTGGGTATATTACAATAAGGTTCCCATATACCCCACATTCTACCTAGTCAAGGGGGACTATAAACTGCCGGCTTAGGAATTAGGGTTTGTACACGAAGCTCCAAGCAGGGAACCTGTAACCAACTGGGTCAAAAGTTGCGGAAGGACTCTGAGTGCATGCTACAGAGAGGTTTTAGACTCAGCTTAAGTAGGACCCTGAACCGCAAATCCTACACCTTCAGATCCTGTTTGCCAAGCCGCTGATCCCTGAAACCCCTAAAGCCTGAAAGTTAAGTGTGCCCAGAGATTGGATATGGTAGTTTCTATGAAAACGGAAACCCCAATGTAGACCGCCACATGCTAGAATCCTTATTATGTGGATCCGCAAAATGGTACTCCTAAGCTAGCAAACCCTAAATCCTCGAGATCAAACCCTAAACCCGAAACCCCATATATCACCCGCTGACCCTTCACCGTGTGGTACGATCTCATTGGCTGGGAACCTGTCTACCGCGCTTGTTCACGATCGCCTGTAAGTTTGGGCCTGGCAAATTGCTATAGAAGGCAAAATGGTTCTAGGGGTTTCTACAAGACATAGGGTTTTGGGTTCAGCATCTCCCAAATATTAGGGGTACCTCTTCTGGGGTCCTTATAATAATGAGGATTAGAACCTATTGGGATATATGTTGGGGTCCGCCTAAATAGGGAAACTAGCATGTAAGGCTATATGAGCTATAGTCTAAACTCCTAGTCGCCCTGTTAATAACCCCGGTAATGCCTATCCTACTCCCTACATAATCCCTTAAATACCATCCTTTATGGAATTTAGACTATGGCTCATATGAGGATATGAGCATTCGGGATGTGCAAGGGTATGAGCATCAGGGATATTAAAAGGCACTGAAAGAAAAATACAGCCATGTACAAAGTCTAGGGGTTTAGGGCTTAGACTTTGACACTGGCCCAACCCTGAAACACTCACATAGATCGTGCGCTTTTTTTTCAATAGCATTGCGTAGTTTTGTGGAGATTTACGAGGCGGGGAGAGTACCCGAGCTTAGGATTTAAAGTCTGGCGCCTCAGCGACTTGTCGCTGAACCTACACATGGGACCCGATCTGCAATCATCTAACGAAGCCTGAAAATCCTCAACCTTTTTTTTGCATCCAGGCCTCTTGCAGACTGCCGGGTACTAAATCCTCAACCTTAAACCCCTAAACCCTATAGTCCCGCTTAAGTAGATAGAATATGGAGTATGCGGGGGTCTTGTCATAATCTACCCAAGGCCATATTCTGTCTACTTAAGGGGGACTATAAACCCTTAACTGCAACTAGCCACAGACATGGCCACGGCTTGGGTATTTCCCCCTTACAGTAATAGCTCCCACAATAGGTAAAAGGAATTCAGTTTAGAGTTTAGGGTTTAGGGACCCCTTAACAAGACCGATTAAAGGACAGCTACTGTAAGGGGGAATGACTCAAGCAACAGTGATCGAAATGGGCAAGGGACATGTTCCTAGGATACTAGGGTTTAAGTTTTCGGGCTAGGTTCATGTAGGGTGTATGGCACTATTGGTGGGTGAGGGGATCACCTCGGCAGATGGCCTTCGTAAGCACATTAATGGCAGTTATCATCACAAAATCATGTGAGGTTCGGCCTCAAAAGGGCAGCATCAAAAAAGTAAAGGACCGGAGGACCCCACACGTGTAGCCTTAAAAGAATCTAAATAGATAGCAAAAGAGAGAAGAAGAAGGGGAAGAAGAAAGGAGATGAAAAAAGGATATGCCGCGGCGACGAGAAGAAAGGGCGACTTGTACGAGGACGAGGAATTGCGGTGTACGACATGGATTGTCGGGACAATCAAGAAGTTGATTGGGGCGGGGCGCTTTATAGGCGATACTGCACGCATGATCACGTCCATCCCCAAAAACCCTGATCCCACCGGTTTTGCGTCATTTTCCAACTTTAAAAGCCTGATCCCACGCGTTTCAGCCCCTCTGTATACCTTGCACGCTCAGATCTGCAGAAGGATGTGAGTGCCTTGTTCATCAAGTTTGCGCTTGGTTGAACAGATCGTTGTTTCAGAAATAGCGTCTAGTTTTAGTTTCATAAAGCCTTTCCTCAAATCATTGTACTGCCGGAATTTCACGATGCTGTTCAGGGAAAGAGCGAGCAGGTTCGGAGCCGTGGCCGAAGGGTCTGGGGAGCGTGAAACGTACTGCTTTGAGGGGGACGAGGGAGCGGGCCCAGAGCCGTGGCCGGAGGGTCTGCACTTCTTTAAAAGGGACAAACAAGCGGGCCCGAGCCGTGACAGGGAGCGGACGACTGAGTAAAAGTAAGAACCCCACAAAGAATGCGGGGAACAATGGACAGTCTACACTGAACAGCGCGCCCAAGGCAGGCTACAAATATGAAAGCACTGCAAGAACCATAGCTCGTAGATTTAGAGGAACAACTCGCAAGTCCTGCTGAGTTAGCAGGGATTGTTCATGAGTCCGGACATTTGGAGGTACGAATACTACAGCACTATGTACGCATGTCAGAAGGCACGAGGGTCAGGTATGAGAGCAACTAATTCCCTCCCATAAACAAAGAAGGCAAAAGCACTGCTAATAGCAATCTTCCCCGTGGTAGTACGTAGAGCATTACTAGGCAGGGTAATTGTTTGAAATTAGTGCGGGGACACAGGGAGACACGAGTATGAGGGTTTGTAATTTCAGCCCTATACTCTACCACATACACTAAAACTGGCGTGACTGGACTGCTTTCGATCGATTTTTTACGGGTTGCTATGCTACGCCGCTGGTTGTTCGCGGTTCCAGGTTTGGGGCTTCTGGGTCCTCATTAAGGTACTTTAACACATTTAAAACTGTTTCCCTTTATACTCCTTATGAGGTTTTGATGTCGGTAAACAAAATTGTATACCTGTTTCTTCCTCATTGGGCGTTGAGACAAGGCATACTACTGAGTAGCAATAACAATAACAGTCAAACACCATGATAACAACAAGTATATCACAGTTATGTTCAACGTGGACCCAGGTTTGGTGGGAGCCTTCCATTGATGCTGCTACTAGGTCTATCAAGGGAGATGCGTGTCCCGGTGCCTAGTCATGTGAATCCCTCCATGCTCATACGACGCATCGCCGCCCAATACTCAACGATTCCCCGCCAAGAGACCTTATCATTATAATATTGGGGAGCCTATTTCATGTTAGGGGTGGGGGGCGTTTAACATTAGTATGAAGGGATTGAGTAATGTCAAAGAGCATCCCTGACAAAGTTATTTCCTGTTCCTTGATCAATCTGGACACGACAGAGCCTCAACAAACTCCAGGCGCGACCCCCATATTGTATGACGTCCACTGTAATTTTCTTTAAAAGAAAAACTGTAGAATTTATATCTATATATAGGAATTCGTTTTAAAGAACTGTGGCATTTATGTGAATATATATATATATAAGAGTTCCCCTCCCAAATTCACACAGTCCTCACCAAGATCTCCACAACATCCATGCATCCCCAGAAGCCCGAAGCCTGAACCTTCCTGAAAAGCCCCTGAGCCCAAACTGAACCCCTTCAAGGAGGTTATATGGGCTACTGTCTAAACTCCTAGTATCCCCCTTAATAACCCCTATAGTAGTGCCCTATATAATCCCTATATGATCCCCTTTAAGGAGTTTAGATTATGGCTCATAGGGGGGATTATGTAGGGGAGGTGTTATAATATGATAGGGGTTATTAAGGGGGATACTAGGAGCTAAGAAAGCCATGCAGTAAACCTCCTGAGACGCCTCATGATTGTTGATTCCATAAATGGGGAACCATGAATCCCCAAAAGAACAGGAATGAACACGATACCCCTATGTAACTCTATTTACATTCATATACATATATATATATGCTATTATAATGTAGAAGTTTCCATTCTTCCATTATCCCTATATAGACCCCTAAATAACATAGCAGTTTCCCCTGCAAACCCCCAAACAAAAGGATCCTGATTGTCAGAACCCTAATCCCTTTAACCCTAAACCCTAAATCTCTAAGCCCTAAACCCTAAACCCTAAATCCCTAAGCCCTAAACCCGAAACCCTAAATCCCTAAGCCCTAAACCCGAAACCCATCGAAACCCTAAATCCCTAAGCCCTAAACCCTAAATCCCTAAACCCTAAACCCTAAACCCTAAATCCCCTGATACATGAAACCCGGACCGGCCTCTGCCTTGAATTGCTGCAGGCCCTATGGAACGAACATGATACATACTCAACCTCCGCCTGGGTTTAGGGTTTAGGGTTTAGGGTTTAATGTTGAGGGTTTAGGGTTTAGGGTTTAAGGTTGAGGGTTTAGGGTTTGGGTGTGGCTGAGCGGATGAAAGGTTGCCTGCCTTAAGCCGTGGAGCTTCAAAAACTAATGATGCCTCCAGCAACGGAGAGTCAAATGGAAAAGAACATGAAAATTAAGTGAAATGGAAACTGGGGTTATGAAGGGGTTTGTCGGACTTGTAGTAAGCAGCTGAAGGGGGGATGTGTAGAGTTATTGATCTCAGTTCTGCTTCCTGGTTGGAAGGGATAGTACTTGAAATCGTATGTTTCACCCCTTTTTGAATTGCGGTATCACACAAAACTAGTGATCATGTCCAACAATGGCCCAGTTCAGGCTAAAGGACAAATGCTTTGTTGAAATCCATTTTGCAGGGCCTAGAGTTGAAGGTCTGGCGATGCATCTGCCTGTGTCCTATGAGGAATCTCTGCTCCACGACTTACTAGAATCCTGATTTCCTACAAACTGTGCTTGCGCGCTTTGGACTAAAGTACTGCTATCTACCTTAGCTTCAAAGCTCTGAGGGTATTATGAATACTTACCGATGTAGTTGCATAGGTCTGTTTCAAGTACCCTGTGGTACAATATGCCAGGAACCTAGGACCATAACATTGGCAACTACTTAGGCCCTTACCTTTCTGGTATCTTAGTCTTAGTCCAGGCCTAGGAGGAACCCTAAACTCCAAACGTCGCACCTGCAACAGGGGAAGTTTTTCAACAACAGCTGATGCGAGCAAGACCTCTGCAGAATGAGATTTTGGGATACATATACCCTACTACCTTGTAATTGGGATGACAGGCGAAAATCTTGTTGGTTCATTTGCTTTCTGACACGTTATGGACTTCAACACCAATACTCAAACTCAAAGGGCCGGTAGACAATTTCTGGACTACAACTGCAGGCATATTATAGTAGTTTCCATTTTCTTTTCCATTATCCCAATAAATCCCAATATACTATACCCTATATGATCCCTATAACCCCTATAATCCCTGTAGTTTCCATTGTCTTTTCCATTATTCCCAATATATCCCCAATATAATCTCAAACCACAACAGGAGCTCTTTAGCCTGAAGTTCTGGGGGTGGCGGAGGGGGATAGCAACAAAACCCCCAAACGCCCATGGATCGCAAAGTTGCACATGACGTGCTTGGCGGAGGAAACGAAGATATTCCTGGCTACGGCTTTGGGCTCGCGAGCTTAAGTTCGCCACGGGATGTAGATACGTTTTTAACTTGAAACTATCTCAGCACAAGCTTGTTGCGTAGAATTTGACAACGTTCAATCCCGTTTTCAACTCTAGCAAGAGAATCTGTTATTGGCATGGCTTCGTGGACACCTTCCATGCCCTGGGGTTAATAAGAACATCCCACATTGTACATGCCTTGTGCAACCCAGACGAACAGTCCACAGCCTCAAGTCAAACACCGCCAAAACATCCTGGTTTTTAAAAGTATCAGTCAGTACAATGAAAATCCTAACAGGCCGCGAGAATCTGAATTTTGCAGCCCTAAACCCTAAACCCTAAACCCTAAACCTCAACAACCCTAAACCCTTAAACCCATAACCAGGGGCCCCTGGTGAGGGCTTGGATTGTTGCGGATAGGGTTCTTGAAGCTGATTGGTCCACTTCTCAAGGTTGCTTTTTAGGGCTTAGGGTTTAGGGTTTAGGTTGGGTTGTTGAGGAATTTCACATAGGGATACATAGGGTGGAATGCCATCGGCAAGAAACACTAAAGGGCAGGCGGTTTTTTGGGCTTGCACCATCCGCGGCGTGGCTTGAAGCTGCTTTTACCTGATCTTGGTATAGAAGATGCACGTGCTGTGGCTTTGCGATTGTGTTGCTTGAGGTTTGCTGCGGTGCACGGGAACCCTAAACCCTAAACCCTTTAAGCGCGGTGTCTGGGGCTTTCGGAGCATCCATAAACGCTCATGCGGCAAATCAGAACGAATGCAGTGACCCCTCCCCAAGCCCCCCCACCCCACCCCAAACAACAAACCTGAAATCCCAGGCAAACGTATAAAACCCAACCTAGAGCTTGAATCTATTCCTGCATGAACCCCCAATCCTCAACCGCAACGGTACCACTAACAACGAACAAGCTGACATAATTATCCCCCCCTCCCCACCTCCCACAAACTTGAGAAGCATCGAAAAGTTACCGAAACACCATGGGCAAATGCAGCTCATTAACCAACTACACAGCTCAAAGCTAATGCTGCCCGACCCTCCCCAACCCTGCAGTCCTGGCAAGCTTGGGCCGACTCGAAGTTCACAAACCTAAGTTTAGGGTTCAGGGCTTGGGGTTTTGGGTTTGGGGTTTAGGGTTTGGGATATGAGGTTTAGGGTTCAGGGTTTGGGTGTTTAGTGTTGAAGGTTCCGAGTTTGGGAGTGCATCAGTGGACGGCTTTGAGCCCGAAATTTTTGGGAAGGCTGCGAAGTTTTCTTTAGTTTTCCCTGCGACCGTTACAGCAAAGCAGCTGTTGGTTGGTTTTTTCTCGGGCCCTTTTGGGGGGTCCCACAGGAAGCTGAGAGCCTGCATGGTTTGGGGTTCTCATTTTACTCCCTTTGAACACTAAAGAAAAGAGACGAATAAAACGAGGTGCTTCATTTTCGTCACAAAAAGCCTTATCCTCGATGAGCACCACAAAACCCTTCATGTTGATGCTAGCCCATGTGAATAGCATCGGTTTGGTGGCTTAACAACGTAAAGTTATGTTCCGGCTATACCAAACCCTAAACCCTAAACCCTAAATATTAGCGAAATGCCTTTCTCTATTCTGGGCTGTGGAAGTGTCCCTGTAAAAAATCATACCCATGTGTTGCGCCTAGACTTGGATAAGCATCAGGTCACCCGCATGGGCATATCATGAGGGGTGGGTGGAGGTCCATTAAAACACCCATGCGCATTCTCGAGAATTTCGTGGGTTGGCACATGGCTCGATTGCCCCAGCCGCAACTGCAGCTGTGACACCAATTATGTTTGACGATGACATATGTTTAACCAATAGGTGCGCCGCGAGGTGTGCTGGAGGCGTGCCGGGATATGGTCTTGTGAGCGCGCAGCTGATGCCAGTTAAACCGCTCCTAACATCAGCTTGGCAACGCCAAGCCGATATTATAAGTTCCGTCGCTTGTCCAGGGAACATAGATATAGTCATACCTCAGGCGTCAGGGTCTGCAGGGCTTGGAAAAGCAAGTGGGCTTTACAGGATCTACCTGGAACAGGGTTCTGCGATGGATTGGATTATTTATTGACGAAAGCGATGCTCTGCTAGCAGGCTTCCACTAGCGCAACCTGCTCAGGATTCAAGATGCCATGTAGGAAGGCATGTTCTGCGTGAAGCCTGATGACTCAAGAAGTTGTCTTCTACAAGTCCTTGGAAATCCATACTGCACTTTCTGCACCTCGTAACAAATCATCTAGGCCACGATGGTACTCAACATTCCCCTTCTGCAAACCCTACATCACCGCGGGCCGCTGCCAAGCCGTCACAAGACCCTCAAATGCCGGATCTTTGTGGTTTGAGGAAGGAAAATATTGAGTCCCCACTTCTTGCACAAAGCAGTATGATTGTCAACGTTGAAAAGTGGGCTGGAGTGCACCTCACCTCTATGCAAACCTTCAAACCGGGGGCACGTTGGACGGCGCAATTTCCTCCAGCATGTGAAACTCTGGAGTGTTCAACAGCCCAAGCAGGGCAACGGCTTGGAACTCAATCCAAACAAAACTCAAAATCATTGCCAACTGCAATATCCTCCCCTGAGGCTACCTCGCCAAATCAAACCCTATCTTGCACTTGCATCTTGACATATACATGTATTATGGTATGCTATGGCATCTTATACTATACTGTCGTATACTACAGCGACTTATCACATGATAAGGTATTCTGATTTGCAAAAAAGAAGAGCTTGTCAGGCACGGGGTCTCCTTGGGAAATCTCCACTCTTAAGTGACGGTTCCGGCGGCTTCTGACAAGGAAACCAGCACACATCAAGAACAGGGTTAGTGTCTTTATTGGAGGGCGTTGGTAACATGATTTTGCTACGTAAGGTTCTTGTCTACCTAAGTTTGACCATAGATCGCAGACCAGTCATGCATGATCAAGGTCCCCTCTAGTAAGCCCTTGTGGTGGTAAGAGAGAAAGACTACGATGGGCCATAATATGACTACAGCATATTCTAACAGCGGTAGAATAACATGACACATGTGTTTTGCTTTTCCGCGTTCTTTCTGCTCTCTATCATTTTTTGCGCGCGGACTGCCTCATTAGATTACAAAGGAGAAGTGTACTTGAAAACCAGCCCTGCAGCGAAAAAATCAGGAAGTTTGTCGGAGCATTTATGATTTTATGCAGGCCACCTCCGGAGCAATCGGAGCAAAAACGACGCCCTTGGCACGCCATTCTTTTTGATCTGCATGCGCCCCGGCCCGCCCCCTCCCCGTCCTGCCAGGCTCACATACTAGCAGACGCGCAGTGAACACAAAGCAACAAAACCGCTAAAAGCATGTCATTGTTCTTCTCCATGTGCCATGCCCGCATGGTTTTCGGTAGTCCCCCAAAACGGAAGAACCACGGGAATATTGAACAATCCTGCTCGCGTCCTGCTATATACTTAAGAGCTTTCCCCCACCCCTAATAATCAGCATGTTCCCATAAATGTCAAGACACTATGGTCAGATTATCTATTGACTGTTGTTAGTGCGGTGGGGTGCTTCTTGTTGGCCAGAGGGGATTACATCTGTTGTGCACGTGCAGGGAAGGCACTTGGCAGTAGGCCATTCTGGCGGAGAAGTGTCATCCCTCGGCTGAAACCATGACTTGGTCTAGGGTTAAGGTTTTTGGTTTAGGGTTTGGTGTTTTTTTTTGGGGTGGGGTGGGTTTAGGGTTTGGGCTTTAGGGCTTTTGGTTTATCAGTTTAGGGTTTGGGTTCCAGGGAAAATTGGGGTTGGCTTGAGGTTTCCAACTCAATAAGCCCGATCGAAAAAGCAATTGCCCGCTTCAGGGTTGCTTGCCTCTAGACTGGTCCCACCAATGAGCTCGAATGCCCAAAACTTAGATCACCGCTGGGCAGATCCATTATGACACATTTTTCATATAAAGCTTAGAACTCCTCGAAATCCTGATCTCCCCCAGTCACCTTGTGGCCCTGCAATGAAAAGCTGTAGTTTTAAGGAGGGATACCGGAAATCCCCAAACATGGGTTTAGGGTTTAGGGACGAGAGTTTAGGGTTTAGGGTTTAGGGTTTTGAATGCAATTCTGCAATAGCTATGACCGGTTGCGTCTAACCGTGGACCGGAATTCGGTCCCTGGTTTTTAGGGCTTTCAGCCAAATAGTTCGAAGCTGTTTTTCTAAGCATGGTTGGAGGTCCCCTCCGTCTACATTGCCCCAATTTACTAAAAAAGTGTTCAGCTTCTTTTCCATTATCCCTATATTACCCCAATATACTAAACAAGTTTCCATTTCTTTCAGCAGGAACGGGCCCGTTCCGGTGACAAGTCCGGCCTCGGTTCCTGTTACAACTCACTGTTACGGACAGCCGGTACATGTTACTTCCAATCCCGGGCCAAGATGTGAGAGTCCTGAAAAGTACATGTCCTGTAGTTGTGGGATTGTGAAGCAACCATAGTTTTGTACTCTCCAGGTTCTTGGATTAATTTCTAAGGTCGAAATGCTGCGCTTGTAAAAAAAAGCCAGGTGACAAAAGCGTCAGCATCATCTCCCTTGTGATCTGCCGATTGAGGCCTCTTATGACGATGGTCGTGCACGTCTGGTGCACCGCCTCAACACGTGCGTGGCCTCTGTCCATGGCATCCCATTGATGAAACTGTCTACGAGCTATAACTCATCTCCTTATGAGCTGCGGTGGGCAGGGTCTCGTCCACTAAAGGGCACTCCACATGTGAGGGCAGGAAATTTGCAAAAAACCCTTAGCGACGCGCCCTTGCACGGAGTCCACTTAGATTCACCTCTATTTGGAGTCCCAAGTTCACCTTGCGCATTCAAGTACTTAGAATCAGGACAAGAGGGAAAAACAAGCTTTATCTCAAGGGTTATGGGCAGCTCTAAACCGGGCTATCGGTCAGTCAAGATAATCTGACTGCCTACCAGCATTCGCAAATTATACTTCTGGCTGCCTTTCCAACCTGCATTACGATTGCAAATACAAGCTACTGAAAACGTTCAATGCTCCACGGCCCCCTTCGGAAGAGAAGTGACAATATATAGTCCCCCTTAAATAGATATGGCTTTGGGCATGTTACAATAAGATCCCCATCTACCCCATATTCTATCTACTTAAGGGGGACTATGGGAGCAAGGTGGGGCTCCGAGCTCTGAGGCCCATGTAATCTTCTCAATTCAACCTACGGCTGCAACATTAGATGACCTACAGAAGCCCTCTCCATCACTGGGGTGGTTTCCCTAAACCCCAATCCCTAAATGATAGCTCCCGTTTTCTTTGCCAGGATCCCTATACCCTGAACCATATATCATCTCAATATAAGCCCTTCATAACCCTATAGAACGGGAATGGCCGCCAAGGCCATAGAAGCAAGACTCTATCTCTCAGGACCCCTTTAATAATAATCCGCCTGCCCCCCCTCCCCCCAAGAGTAACATGTATACTTTAAAAAGAAAATACATTATTATGGGTTGGGAGGCCTTACTCCTAGGAGGACGTGATTACAAGCTCACTGCAAAAAACACGATGTAGCCTCGATGTCCCTGCCTAAAACTCTATGTGGGTGGTTGTCAAAATTATGGTCCCTTTTTGGATCCCTATTATAATATGGCACCTAATATTTAGGGTACCCAAAAAGGGACCCAAATTTTGACGACCACCCATGTGGAAATCGTGATGTATAGCTTTTGGGCTCACAGCTTCTGGCTTTCATAGACCACCAAGGGCTTTTCCAATTTAGTGCTTCCGCTATCGGCCAACGCGAATCGGCATAATAAGGACTCTATTATTTGGAGGCTGTTTCAAGCCGGAGGTCTGTGTACATCAGGGACGGTATTGGGCTTTGCGACAAGCACGGTTGACTTGCTGGTTGGTGGTAGGCAACAAGGAGTTGAAAAGAAAATTGTCATATTGTTGAGGATTCAGGGATCAGTTTCCCCCCTTCTCTACATAAAGTTCAGTAGAAAGGACGTGAAGAAAGAGAACCTACCGACCTATGTAGGTGGGAGGTGTTGGGTGTGCCCTGCAAATCCACGAACGGACTTGGAGGTTCAACTTTGGGTACTTGATGAGGGTTTCCATACATTGGGGTTTTCCTTAGCATCCACATGGCTTTGGGGCTTGAGAAGTACAAAGAGACCACTGGGCAAGGCCACTGCTCCTCTAAACCCTAAATCCCAAATCCAGTGGTTTTGGCCTGAACGGTTTCGGAATCAGACCGGGGATTGAGAGCTTTGGGTTCGAGGCCCAAGGCTGAAAGTCGGAGGTTTTGCGCCTGATTTGGGTTTATGGTTTAGGGTGTAGTGTTTAGGGGTTAGGGTTTAGGGTGTAGTGTTTACTGGGCTAGGGTTTAGGGTTTAGGGGGCGAGTCACCGCCAAGGAAGTGTGGCAGTGCGGCCGATGGTCTTAAGGCGTACCGTTTAAGGTTTAGGGAGCAGTGGCATCTTCGGAAACATGGGGAAACTGCAGGCCTCGAACACTCCCAAGAAACAAGGATCCAGACTCCGCAGATCCAAAACGCCTGTCAAAACCCTGGAAGAAAGTGTTCAAAACTTAGGCTTTAGGGTTCAGGATCAATTCCTTGTCCTTTTTGGAGGCCCCCTTGTCATAATTAATGCTTACTTATTACACAGGGTACCCCAAAAGGTGCATGCTGTAGAATAAGCCCTATGTAGAGCTTTCCAAGCGGTGACCCCACACCCTGAAACCTGATATCCAGTTTCTGCCCCTTTGAAGGCTCACCTTAGCTTAGGGGTGGATACCAGGCTCTGCATTTTTGGGAGGGCACTCTGAATTAGGCTCTGCTGTAGTTCCTTAACCTAGAACTTTAAATTCTCAACCCTAAATCTTACTTAGGCCCAAGATCTTGATTTGTGGCCCTAAACCCTAGATCATAAAGCCTAAATCCACTTAAACCTGCATCTTTTTAAGGCCGTCAAGCGCAGCAGCTGAAGTGGGAAGGAACCTGAGCCCAGAACCAGGCCTCGCAAAGGGCTCCAGCAGCTTGGCTTAGGGTTCAAGGGGTGTGGGGGGGTGCAAGGAGTTTAGGGTTTTAGAGTTTGGGGTTTAGGGTTTGAGAGAGGGTTTAGGCTGTTTAGGGGACTTGGGTGTAGGGGGCTTCGTGCTCAGGATTTCCAAAGTGGCGTAGGGCTTAGGAAATAAAACCGAATACCCTCCCTCAAGCTCACATGGAAAGTATGCCTGAGTCCCTTTCGCAGGGCTCCTTACTAAGAGGACACAGCTTGAACGGCAGGGCTCAAAAGGTGGGATGAAGGTAGGCGGGTGAAAGGATCCCTAGCATATACTCTACTATACAGAGCCGTCTGAGAATGTGAAGGCATGCAAGGTCAGGTCTAGTCGGGGTTGTTGCTTGAGCTCTCATGCATAGTTTTGGGTTGGGTCACTAAGTCGTAGTTTGCCTACTGCTTTTGTTGATAACTTCCTTCAGGCCCAAACACTACAACATTGTTGGTGCTGGATGAGGGTGGGCGGCCACAACATGGGAAGACGGTGCCGGCATTGTAAGCTGCAAAGCAGCTGCTTCGCCCCACATTGCCTGAAAGATGAGGCGGCAGTTCGGCGCGAAACCCGCAAACAAAGATGTTGGCTTTCAGATTGCTTGTGCTCGGCCGCAGCAGCGATCTGAATCAACTTCCGAATCAAACCAGCCCTGAGATCATACGTTATAGAAATGGTCATGCTGCTGAAACCGGCAAACGAAACCTGCCAAACAGCCATCCGTTCACCAAACACAATGTGCGCCCTTCTCTGTGTACTGGCCCTTGCTGATCCAAAAATGGGGGCTTCCAAATGTCTTTTTATCTTGTCTTCTAGATCACAGCCCTATTCTCCCAAATGAACAAAGCCTCAGTCAAGACAGTACCTCAAAGCCTCTAGTCACCTTCCTGTACATGGCATCTCCAATTCCAGATTTCTCGGAGGCTCAGAATGTGCTCCACATATGCCCTGCCTCCAATCAAGCCAAGGAAATTACGAAACTTGCAGCACTGGAGCCTGAACGCTAAACTAGGGAACTAGGGTAGGCTTTTGGTGACCCTACCAAACTTGATTTGCTATGGCTTTACTGAGACTATGTAGATTAAGGATACTAGGACTTAATTTTAATGTGTTTTCACAACAATTTTCCGACCTAAACCTTTTAAACACCAACCCCAGAAGCAGAGCTTTAGAGCTACGGCTTGTTCGCTGGATGGCCTCGGGCGCCTGACACGGCCTTCAGGGCTTCAAGAAGCTCGTAGTCCTGCTTTCTAAGAGAGGGTTGAGGGTAGAGGGTTTAGGGACTCAGGGCTTTGAATTCGGTGTAAGTTTAGGGTTTAGGTTTAAGGGAGTTGATCGAAATTCCTGTTTCCAAAACTTGCCCAAGGCTTGGATTCAATAGTTGGGCAACATTCCTGTTCCCAAAAGGGCCATTATGGAAATAAACTTCCTCTATCTTTCCTTATCGGCCTACAGGGTCCTTGAATGTTTTTGCCTAAGGACCTTTAGATCAACCCCCATTTGAGCTACAGTCTAAACTCCAGTATTATTGGGGTTGTTAAGGGGGGTACAGGAGTTTGGACTATGGATTTCCCAAAATAAGGGGACCCCAATGTAGACCACAATATATTATGATCCTTATTATTGGGACCCCCAAAATGGTACCCCTAATTTTGGGAAACCCCTAAACCCTAAACCCTATATAACCCCTATAAACCCTCTTTAATGGTAGGGAAACCCGCATTTTTGGGAAACCCCGATCTAGAGCTTGGGGTGTGGGAAAAAAGCTTTCAACTATTGCATCGCGCAGCATCAAGCAAGGTCAGACCATCACAACGATGTCCAGGAGGGATTTAGGGTTTAGGGGCTTAGGGTTTAGGGGTTAGGTGTTAGGGTTTAGGGTCTAGGGGTTAGGATTTATGGTTTAGGATTTATGGTTTAGGATTTATGGTTTAGGGTCTAGGGGTTAGGATTTATGGTTTAGGATCTATGGTTTAGGGTCTAGGGGTTAGGGGTTAGGGGTTAGGATTTATGGTTTAGGATTTAGGGGTTAGCGGTCAGAGTTTAATTAGGATTTATGGTTTAGGGTTTAGGGGTTTAGGGTTTAGGTGCTTCAACATCACGCCATTCTCGCATCAAAGCGGATAACCCTTTGCCATAGACCCCACAACTGCCGACCTTTGACTAGAAAAGCCAAAGGTCTCGATGGTAGCGAAGAAAACCTGACAAGGATGGAATCGTGCGGAGCTAGGATTTGAAAATGACGATCTCCAAGAAGTGTGCAGGAGTTTGCCTAAATGTCTGCTCCCAAAGTGGGAACAAGCTATATAGAGTATGGCCAGTGTACTACGAGTTTAAGAACACTGCTGATTTCCGAACCCAAACGAAACGCTTAGGCCACGATCGCTGGCCAGACCTCTCAAAAATGAAGAGTCTAGAGTCCTGTGTTGCCTGTCTTATCCCCTTCTGGACCTCAGACAGTGACCTTCATGTGATTCCTTTCTCTCTCTGCATGCGCAGTCTGTCCTAGCGAAAGGCAACCTTCGCAAATCTCAGTTTGGCAAACCTGCCTCGAGTGAAAAACACACACCACTAATCTTCCTTGTGGTGGGTCCTCGTAAGCAGGCTAGCATCTTCAGGGCCAACACTAACAAACTCTGCTTGGAGAGTTCCATTCGGAATGAGGTGCCGTACCCTGGTCTCGGACGATGCAAGCAACTCAAAGACCTATAGCACTGAACCTTCAAGCCTTCACCTTCAAAAGCGCTCTTCTGGGAGGGGCTTAGGCTCTGGGGCTTAGATTCTGTGCTCCTACAGCCATGACAATCCTGGACCTTAGACCCAATCGAATCCTCGTCCAGCAGCATGTAGCCCACAGCCACTGCTACTGACCGGTTTGCACCAACGAAGCAGTGAACCAAGACCTTCGGAGTTCAAAGCACAACGTGAGGTGGTCTTAAGTGGGGAAAGCCTCAGGAATTCCCACCGCCTTAAGTCTTAATCCTGCACGGTGAGACTAAATAACAGGAACTTACAGTTGTGGAAGAAAAAAAACCACCCACAACACAGGGTAGGCGGAAAGCCCTGAAGACCTTCAGAGGCCCTTGATGCTGCAGGGTGGAAGTCAAGTGAGTTCATGCTGACAATCGTGAAAGAAGAGAAGCACAGAGTAGGGCAAAGGCGACAGGGGAAAGATCTGAATTTCTTTGCAAAATGCAGGACTTGATGCGCGCAGGCAACAATCAATTGCCAGAATGTTGGCAACCGCCGCATTGCATGCTAGAAATTAGCCAGTGAGGGGAGAGCGGAACAGGGTTTCCGCCCCAGGTCGCACGTAGGGTTCGAAAAGCACCATACTTAAGGCTGTCAGCTTTCGGCAATGTTCTTTCTACCGATAAGTCTCCTTAAACAAGGGTCCCCCCTTTTGGGGAGAGACCCCTAGTTTTCACAAACCCTACATCATCCCTGTATTAACCCTACATGCATCCTATACAAACCCTACAAAAACCATATGCCTGAGACAGTGTGATCCCTAAACCCCCACCTTGTCGCCGGCAGCCAAAGCATCCCGCAGCCACGGGCGAGCAGCGTCCAAGGCTTTGAGGAGGTCCTAAAGTTTAGGGTTTAGGTTTAGGGTGGCTCTCTTGACTTAGTTGAAAACTGGGGATACCTAAGTAGGTACCTTCAAGGAAGTGATAGGGGCATATAGGTGGTTGTCAAAATTATGGCCCCTTTTTTGTACCCTAAATATTAAGAGCCGTATTACAATAGGGACCCAAAAAGGGACCATAATTTTGACAGCCACCCATGATAGTGGAAATATCATACATATGGAGGGCTCAGGGTTTAAGCTTGCTTGAAGGCTCTCTTGACTTGGTATCTCCACGAACTGATAGGGGTCGCAGGGCTTGTCATAATGGCAGTCGGTGATAGCAAGTAGACCCACTACGTGGAAAAAAGCCTCCAAGTTCTCTGGTTTACAGGAATACTTGGAGGCTCATGGATAGGCATAACTGGGGTTATGAGAAGGATGGGTATAATTACAGCCTACTTCGAACGCCAAGCATGCTCAACCGTGAGCCTACGTTCCTCAACTGTATAAATCTATAAGCTACAAACGCATGAGCCGCAACCCCCTTCAAAGTCCTAAACTTCTTTTTTTGTCTGTGTTGATTTATTCCCTTCGCCAGACCCATACTATCGTGACAGTACCTGGAACTCCCGACCTCCGTGGGGTCGTCGTGCATCAGCACATGATGCCATCGGATCCCTCGGTGATCTAGTAGGGCGGGCGTTGCCACTTGGTTTTGGGGTTTACAACCTTGCGTTGCAGTCTCGTTTTGTAGGAGCCTCTGGAAACAAACTTTTGGAGAACTCGAACTTAGGGTTTCTGCACGGACTCAACACCTTCAACGCATGCCAAAAGACATGACAATATCACTGCAAGCACCAGAACAAGCCGCTTGGCAGTGTTTATTCAAATGCGTTTTCATTCATGCCTCGCACAGTCTACAAACCCACTTCTTGCAAAAAAGCCTTGAAACCTGTGCGCTATCAAAAGGTCAAGATCGTGCTGAAATGCAGCATTTCATACTGGGATCCACCCCCAAGACATCAGCATGCATAATCGCAGGGGCAAACCTCGGGCTTTGCAACCTCAAGCCTCAACCTCGGGAAGCGGAAGATGTGCCTGTTGAACCACAAGGTTAAGAGTTCAGCGTTTAGCGTCGAAACCTGCAGGCTTGGTGATGTGTGACCTTATGAGGTTTAGGGTTTAAGGTCTAGGGTTTAGTGAGGCAACACAATAACAACATATGCCTGAGGTCCTAGGTCCTAGAGGCACCCCTATTCCAAAATCACTAATCCCTTGCGCCTAATAACTAACCCCCAACCCCAAAAGACAAAAACCTTCCGCGAATTACATCATGGAAATCGCTGTTAGGGAATTCATTACTAGTGAGAAGGGGATTTCCGATCTTGCATAGTAGCCTCAGTCTACAGGAAGGTTCTGATCTGAATTTCCATGCATCTATGCCATTGGACATTGCTCGTCGGTATGGATCTCCTTTCTGCTTTTAGCGCACCCTACAGTACGAACTTCATTGCCTCTTGTACACATACAAAAGTCCCTCCGGCTGAGTGATACTCGTGCGGGTGCATGTCTGCCAGATGGTCTGCAAATCGATTTTTCCGAAGCCTGTAACGTTTGGGGGAGTTCTGAAGGTGCCCAATGCCATGCAACAAAAACAACGGGAAGAACCAGAAGGTAAATCTAGACAAACCGGATTGCTTTCAAAATGAAGATGGTGGAAATGGCTTCCCCTGCCGGCCAGATAAACTGCAGACAAACATCCAATCTTCTCGTACATCTCCTGCCAGCCACACATGCGTTCAAGACATGGTTTCGGCATTGAGTTCATGCGAAATGTGAAGTACTGGTGGGGCGAATTGTGGAACAGCTCTGTGGTGGTATTATACGCTCGCACGTACGTTGACAGATCTGCTTCAGCACTAGGGACGTGTCTTGGCAACAAGCATTCCGGGTTTGAGTGGTCACGGGGTCTGATTAACATTGTGACCATTTTGAACTCTACATGGGAGCTTGTCGAAATTATTGTCCTTTTTGGGGTCTTTACTGGAATACAATCTTTGATATTTCCTACCATCTGAGGATTCCAAAGAACAGGTGCACTAGACCTTACACCAAATCAGGGAACCCCCTGCCCCAGTTCTTGATTTACTTTTGCTGGGGCTACAAAGATCTTCATGAAATTGTATTGCTACTACTGCTACTACGACCACTATTACTTACTACGACGACTAGAACTGCGACGACGACCACCACTACCACCACCACCACCGCCACCACCACCACCACCATCACCACCACCATCACCACCACCACCAAGCTATGGCTACTTCTACTGCTACTGCCCATGCAACTGTGACTGCTACCCCTACTCCTACTTCAACTGCTACTCCTAGTACCACCACTACCACCATCACCACTACCGCCGCGGCCGCCGCCGCCGGTAATCCTTCTCCGGCTGCTGTGGCTGCTGCTGCTGCTCCTACTACTACTACTTCTTCTTCTTCTGCTACTCCCACTGCTCCTGCTACTACTGCTGCTACTACTACTTCTTCTTCTGCTTCTTCTACTACTACTTCTTTTTGCATTGTTGGGATTATGACTCATTTCGTATTACCACTTTTGTAAGTCTTGCGGAACATGCGGAACCCGACAAATTTCGGGGGCCAACAGCCACGGCAGCGATCTCATTTAACAAAGCAATAGGAATGCCTCCCAATAAGCGTACCATTAATAAGCGATACCAGCTCATAGCACTAGCACTGGGGACATGGCAATAGATGGCGGTGGAAGCCATACCCTCCCCCAAACAAACACGGAACCCCAAACAGGGCTCAATGAACTTTGTAATCCTTTTGAAAGGGGGCTACATGGTAAACCTCCTTAAACCCTCCTTCCCAAATCTTCTCCCAAATCCGAATCCGAAACCCTTAAACATGAATCCTAGATCGTAAGCCTTAAGTCCTTAACCCTAACCTCGAAAAGTCTTGGGATTTGGCGCCTGACGCTCAGGAGGTGGCAGCTCCTCAATGGTTGAGGGTTCAGGTTTTAGGTTCAAGGCTTGCATGCGGTTTCAGGTTTGGGGTTCAAGGTTTGGGGCCGGGTTTCTCGCAGGAGTTACAATTTTCGTTGGGGTGCAAGATTTAGCGTGTGAAGCGATTCTTGCGCACAACCCTAAACCCTAAACCCTAAACCTAAACCCAAAACCCTAAAGCGAGTTTGTTGTAGGAAGTGACACCTTAGGTTGGGGAGAAGGGTTCGGAGCCTCCGTGCAATTGAGGACAGCGGTGATCTGCTGGACGGCCAGCAGTTCCGCATTCCCTGGGGCAAATGACGGCAAGAAGATGACATCAATGTCAACAGCAGTGGTAGCTCAAAAATACCGATCGATGGTAGTGATAAGAAAAAATTCCAACAGAGTAGCTATAGTAGAAGGAGAAACAGTACAGCAAGAGCACTGTGTAAGGCATTATTGGCTTGAAATGAGCCACACACCAGCCACGAAAGTGTTGTTCTCGACACGCAATTGGAGAAAAAAAGTCAGAAATCGAGGCTACGCTGATCTCGGGGCTGTGAGTTATTTGTTTGTTCTTTCTTCGACTTGGCCACTGATGTTCATAGCTTCAGCAGTAGTAGTAATCGTCGTCGTCGCCGTCGTTGTATTGGCAGCAGCAGCAGCGGCAGCAGCAGCAGCAGCAGCTATTTGCATCGTCATCATCGTGCACATATCCATACGAATACAATTAAAAGGGCTACGGGTGTAAAACATATCACTGACAAGCCCACATCCATCTTCAGTGGAAAAAAG
This sequence comes from Symbiodinium pilosum, assembly GCA_905231905.1. NCBI lineage: Eukaryota > Dinophyceae > Suessiales > Symbiodiniaceae > Symbiodinium > Symbiodinium pilosum. Next base: position 46,257 of record CAJNIZ010033647.1, on the reverse strand, counting down.
TGCAACGTGCTATATCCGACTGCATGGTCACCCCCAGGCAGAAAAGTGCTGATCAGGAACGCAAAACCGGGTCCCGTGTTTTGAGACATCTGGAGGTCTCAGTATACTTGGCAAGCTACTTATGGAAAGAGTTAGGAGGTACCAAGGTCAGAACAACAAAGCAACACTGATAACCTTCACTGCGATAGTAATATGAACTATATTCTAAACTCCTAGTATCCCCCTCAATAACCCCCATAATACTCCCCTATACAGTCCCTATATAACCCCCTATAAGGAGTTTAGACTATAGCTCATATAGGTCGTTTGCTGGCAGTTGGCAAAAATGCGCCTGCATCCTCCTCGCTGCCAATCAGTAGATGGCCACGGCCATCTCTTGGAACCTAGATGGGAGTGTTCTGAGCCCTTTCGACGGAAATCCTGATTTAAGGGCTTGGATACTTCCAAGTTCTTCACTTTATAGTCCATTCATAAATAGTGGATACGGTGCCCCACAAGATCCCACAGCTCTGTTCTGAATATTCAGGCCCCTACCTGGCCCCATCTTATTGGATGTTTGTAGCTTAAGTTGAAAAACTTGAACATAAGAGTTGAAAAGCAGTTTCCATTTTGTTTTCCTGAACAACCCTTATCAACACTATATAACCCTACGTAAGCCTATGTAACCCAATACTTGCAAAAGCGATGGCGTGGTCTAGCGCACGATGTCCTGAGACGGTCCGATAACTCAGCCTTACCCGGTGAAGGGTTTGGGACTTAGTGTCTAGGGTTGAAGGTGCGCAGTTTAGTGCTAAGGGCTTTGGACCCTCGGGGTCGTGCGAGAAGTGGATTATATGCAACATGCTGGGCTCAAAGAAGCAGATGAAGCGCCCTTCTTTAGTCCCCCCTGTCTGTCTACCCCTGAAGCTCCAAGCAGAGGCATATGCCGAATTGAAAAGCCCTCTACAACCTTCTTGAATAGCAACTAGATAGTCGCTTCTCACACATACCTGTCAAGACTTCTCGCAGTTAGTAGCTCAGGAGTTCAAGCATGGGGAGACCCTGTCAATTTTGAACCAACTATTGCTCAATTCCAGACTCTGAATCCTGCAAGCCGGGTTCTGCACGCACCATGACTCCTTTTTCCCGCCACATTGAACCCTACACCCAAAAAAATGCTCTGACATCAATTTCGGCCCAAAACCCAGTAAAACCTAAACTCCACACGCTACAGCCTTGCCGTGGCCTCTGCGGGGAGGCGCGTCACCTCTCCATAGTCATCCAGCAAATCCAAAGCCAGGCGCCTGAGTTTGACCGTACTACTACTTCGTTAAGGGCTTGGGGTTCTAGAGGGATAGGTTACCTTTGAAGGGGCTATGAGGGTTATATAGGGGTTCTAGGAATCTGTAGGGCTGATGGTTTAGGAGCGTGGGGCTTGGCTGGGGATGGCATATTGGGATCATGATGAAAATTCTAATTGGACTACTATCGGGACCCATCCCTCATATATCCTCAGAGTAAAATTACCTGACCCGGCCAGGAAAACCCTAAACAAAAAAAAACTAAACCCCTAAACCCTAAACCCCTAGACCCCTAAAACTCTACACTCCCAAAACCTAAACCCTTAAGCCCCTAAACCCTAAACCCTTAAACCTTCTTTTAGGAATCTCCCACTGGAAGTCATGTGGGGCAGGCCAGGGTTTGCTGCTTAGGGCCCATATCTTGGGCTGAAGGAAGGTTTGGGTTTAGGGTTTAAGGTTTAGGGTTTAGGGTTTAGGGTGTGGGGTTTAGGGTTTAGGCTTCAGGGTTTTGGGTTAAGGGGTCTGGGTTGTACCTTTAAAGGGGGATATAGGGGATAAGTAGAGGGTTAATATAGGGATAATGGAAAAGAAAATAGAAGCGACCATCTAGCATTTAGGGTTTAGGCTTTAGGATTTCCTGGGGGAGGTGGAGGGGGGTACTTACCACTTCGGGTTGAGGGCTGTGGGCTTTAGATTCTCTTGAAGGAAGGAGGTCTCGTCACATATCGCGGCAAAAGGCAGAATGCAACGCGGATTCTCAGTCAAAGCTGAATACACTAACAGAAGCCAGAGTTACCACTAGCTAGGCGGACAACTGCCTGTAGCAACGGGCGTCTTACTGGGCTTCAGAGGAAATGGGGTAGTGAACCTTACCTACATCTCTCTATGTAATTCCACAACTCCCCCTCTAGTAGTATCTATGTTTACTGCCCCGCTCCCCCTTTAAAGTGTGTAAGGAAAAGCCAGCTGGAAAAGCCATAGAAGCTGAGTATCAACTCAGAACTCGAGGTTGAATTTGAAGGTTGCTGATGAGGGCTCGGAAGAAAAATGCGAAATCCGATTGAAATTCAGCCTGAGGGTGGGAGATAGAATTTGAGATGGGATAATGGAAAATAAAATGGAAACTACTATAGTATATTGGGTTTATATAGGGATAATGGAAAAGAAAATGGAAACTACTATAATATACTAGGGTTTATATAGGGTTATATGTAGATGTTCCCTGACTTTTGGGGTTCAAGTGTAGATTTGACTTGTAGGGCTCAGTTCCCACATATCATGGAAGGTTAGCACAAGTACTGTACAGGTGTACGAACTGCTTGGAAATCTCATGCCGAATTCAGGATTTATATGGCCACATAATGCGATGGCCAAACTGTAATCTGTCCTGCACGTCGACATCCAGGTGTATCTACCACCTGTAATTGGCTTCTATGACCAAAAAACAAAAGCAAAGACTCCAGCATCCTTACCGAGACAATTATTAACTAGAGTTGGGGGAACTGGAGCTCGTGACGATAGCTCTGAACCACAAACCCCAAACCCTATACCATAGCATAATGCCCCTCCCCCCTGTAAACCACGGAATCCTTACCACGTAGCCATACTGCGTGATCCCTCAACCATCCATCGTGCCACCGCCACCTCACACCCAACACCAGAAACCTTGCAATCCCAGAAAATGCAGCGAATGATCTGCATGATAAGGCAAAGATTTCCTTGCAGGTAAAAGACAAATCTGAAACCTCACAGCATTTTTGATAACGATGTGGGCTGGCGCGGTCCGGCGCGATCTGCCCACATAATCTTAAACACACCGTGGGAGCCTTAAGCAAGATAATTGAGATAATCCCCCAAGCTTTCACCTGGGTTGCTATACGTAACCGAAAAATTGCCAAAAAAATCCATCTATGGTATTTGGGCACTTCCCAAGTATGGTATGAATAGATTAGCTTAACCCTGTCGCAAAGGAGGTCTCATATCAAATGAAAATGGAACAACAACCCCAAATGAGCCATCATAGTCTAAACCCCTAGTCTCCCCCATAATAACCCTATAAACATAACCCCTAAACTAAAAACCTACCCTAAAACCTAAACCCTAACCCCTATATAATCCCCTTTAAGGAGCTTAGACTTTAGCCCAAATGCCAAGGCCGCCCAGCTAAGGCCAAGTCCCCGCTGCAGAACTCACAGCTTCCTCCATGGCTGCTAGGACCTGACCAATAATACGAATCATACTGGCAATACTGATAAGACTCAGATGATTCATAATACGAATAATACTAATAAGACTAATCATACTACTAATAAGACTCAGAATATTCATAGATACTAAGAATACAAATAAGATTAACAAGACTAAAAACAGAAAACAATGTCTAAACTTCAAGGTTGAGGGTGTGAGTTGGGGCTCCCTTCCTAGCGCAGTTTTGATGGAAGGGCTTATACATTGGGTCAATCCCCCACCCAGTAATGAGAACTATCGAGGTATCTTAAAGCCCTCTTAACTCCATATTTACAGGCTACTACCGTACTGAACTGCAGGGGGGATTGACCTAACTTATAGTCCCCCAAGTAGATGGCATATGGCTGTGGGTATGTTACAATAAGATCCCCATAATCCCCATGTTCTATCTACCTAAGGAGGATTATAACCGCAATATATACCCTATTATATCCTATTATATATATATATATAGTAGTGTCCATTTTCTTTTCCATGATTCGATTGACCTACCCCAACCCCTAAACCTAAACCCTAAACCCTAAACCCATACAGCAGGTGCATTCCACCACTGCTCTTGAGCTCCAGGCTGGACCTGCGCGAACCTCTTCTTGCCATGATACAATCCCACCCCCTACCGCGCTCGGCTGACGCATCAAAAAAAAAATTGCTAAGCATCAAAGAGAAATTTGATTCTAAAAATCAAGAAAAAAT
>CAJNIZ010033647.1:8031-41732 GCA_905231905.1 Symbiodinium pilosum | reverse complement strand
TCTCTCTCTCTCTGTCTGTCTCTGTATATGTATGTATACATATATACACCCAATATAACCCGAAATGGATTCAGGTTTAGGGCTTGGGGTTCAGGAGTTAGGCGTATATCTGTCCTATAAGCACCGTTTGTATTGTGGGACATGTTTCATCTCAGGGGTGGAAGAGTGTGTCGTATTCATATGACGAGCTAAGTATAGTGTAGTGCCATAATTCCTATGGTTTAGGAAAAGAAGGTCATGCCAGATGCTCTCCATCAACTGTGCGATCGCCCTGACCGTGCCACAGATGATCGGCTGAGTAACTCTCCTCATAACTTTACTCTAAACTCTAAACCCTTTACTTCTACCCTCGGTTACAAGTCATAGGAGACCAAACATTGGGACGTAGGTACAAGTCACCAGCATGCCTCACCAAATTACTTCAGGTGAGCAGCCTGCTTGTTGTAGGTATATTGGTTTAGAGTTTAGGGTTATAGGTAGGGCCTAGGCGCCTCAAACCCTAAACCCTGAACCCGCGCCCAAAGCTTCTGAGGCCGACTCCATGCAAGTCAGTTTCGCATAGTTTCCCTGGCGCAAGCAGGCTGTTTTTGGCTTCAATGCCACATGGCATTTATAGGATCCCTTTACAGGGGCTATAGGGGGTAATGAGGGAGATTTAAGGTTTAGGGTTTAGTGTTGTCAAGACATGAAACCTCCAGAGGGCGCCATAATAAGGACTGTAATATTTTGGATTAGGGCGAAGATATCAGTAAGCGAGATACCGAGGCGTTGTGTATGGTACAGAACTTTCATGTGTAGAACTTTCCTGTGACCCCAATTACCTAAAAATCTTATGGGTTTGCCTGCTAGTTAAGGGGTAGCTACTACTAAACTGTAGGTGATTGGGGTTGCAGGTTGAGTCTTGGGCCATCAATAGGAGCGAAATCGAAGCACTCAGATAGGAGTTGAGGGCGGAGGTACAATGCGCAGCTGGTGCGACTCTACAGGAAGCTGGGATCAACTCCTGAGTAATAAAGCTCAGCACAAGACAAGTTGGGCTTCCGAATCTACAAGGTTGCTGGCTCAAGGATTTTAGAACATAGGCTGGAATCATATGGCGATTTCCGTGGAAGGGCGGTACCAGTATTCTCCCAACATCTCATGATCTTAATTACGGGGGCTCTCGCAAAAATGGCCGCTAGATTCTTGGAAGCCCAAATTATGAGCAAGTTTGCACAAGACTCTCCTGAAAACACACGATTGCACAATCAAAGCAGGAAGTCTGCAGCATGCGGGGAACGCGCATCAGTGGGGCTAAGGAGCCTACACTATCAGTCTCGTTGGAGCTTAACATTCCGAAGCGTATAAGGCCAGTCAGGATTGTGTACCATCAGTCCGGATTCTGTATATTGCAGTTTACTACCTCCGACATTCTCAGTCCCCGGCCAATTTGTAGCCATAGCGCCCTACGCAAACGGTGATAATATTAACATTCATAGGTCATGTCTAAAAAAAACCAACCTGCGCAACATCCCTAAACCCTAAAACGCAACCCTTGGCCCTACTTCTCTGTGCCCTTATACCCAACCCCTCTTTCGGGTGTCCAATTTTGTATATTCAAGGCACCACACATGCAGCTAGGTATCCTAAACAGGGGTAGGCATTGTGTAGAGGTGCAAGTGACTATTTAACCTCATAGTAGCAAATCAAAAGGGCCCGTAAAGTACCCATATAGAGAATATCTTCCCGAGCGATACGGAAGGGTTTAGGGCTCGTGCTGATAAATACGCTCTTTATAAGGGACTATATTCGAGACTACACAAAACTACAAGAAGGACCCCTATGTCCGTTATTGAAGCTAATATTGACAGTAACTATATGACGAGTGATGGAAAACAATTGCCATTTGTTCACGCTTCTACATGAAACACTCTGCTTACAAACCTACAACTACAAACTTCCATATACCCCCACCGCCCATTTCATGATCCGATTTCTTATCCATTTGATTCTCTGCTATTGGTAGTTATACAAACTCTGGCCAAGCCCGAAACCCGTTGAAAGAAACAACCTTGTCCCGAACTGGTGACCTGGTTGATCCTTCTTCGGACACATCGGCAACACCGCCTTGCCAAAGGGGCTTGAGGTTCAGACAGGGGGTTGTCAGAATTCTCTATAGAGGGGATATATACATAGATATATATTTATATCTGCATATACAAGCCCTTATATTGCCCCCACCATTACCCTTTTAAAGGGACCCTCTATATATATATATACATATATTTTGTATAGACGTATGAATATTTATGGTCCCTTTAAAAGGGGTATGGTGGTAAAATAAGGGTTTATGGGAGATGCAAGATTTCGGTGTCCGAATTCTGGTTGCCTTTGTAGGTACTCCAAGCATTATAGGGACACTAGGGTTTGGAGTTTAGGGATTAGGGTTCTATCAAGATCCCAAAAAAGGACCACAATTTTAACAAGCTGTCACATGTGCTCAGGCTCGGAGGTTGGACAGCCATGAGCGCAGCTACAACTAGGACAGCCAGATCTTGCGCCCATGAAAGGAAGCCTGAAGTGCTGCTTTACCCCTAGTTTGAAGTACACCCCAGAAAAAAAGTATAGACGTTTTAGGTATAAGCTGTTATAATAAGAACCCAGGAACCAAACAAGTATTAAAGTGTAGTACTCCAAGTATTGCTTAGGGTAATCTTATGCCTAAAAAGAATTAAAGATGCCAGAGATTTGAGGTACGTTCTCCAATAACGCCTCTAAAACGCGTTTCCCTTCACATTATGACGTAACCGGCCACAGAACCCCACTAAAACTATAATTTCAGGTTGTTATTAGGATTATAACAACCAAAAATGTGAAAATTTTGGAGGCCCCTATAGTTCTATCTGCAGGTTGCTATTAAGATTACAACAAATAACCAGAGATTAAACCAGATTTTGGAAGCCCCTATCGGAGCTGGGTGTCGGACCATCTGTCCAGGACCATCTTCCTCGGCAGCCCAACCACTTGGGTTTGCTACCCGGGGGTGGGAGGGGGGGGACAGGACTACTAGTCACAAGTTGGTGTGTATGTCGGGGCTTAGGGTTTGGCGGGTTTTAGGTGTTAGGGCAGTTTAGGGTACATTAGAGATAAGTAAGGTTTAAAGTCCTATAGATAGAAGTTATTGGACATGTATGCATAGCTATGCAACTAGGCCTGCCGTCTTGTAGACTTGGAGGCTCAGGGCCCTAAACCCTAAACCACTATGAGTATGAGGTAGGGGTTTGAGGTTGAAGACGAAGGGCATAGGGATCTGCGTTCAGAGTTGAGGGATCAAGCTATGCTTGGAGGTTCGTGGGCAACTGTGAGAGACCATAAGCCCTAAACCCTACACCGATGTAATCTCAGGGGCATGTTACGTTACATTTCTACCTCTAGCTACCCATGCGACTCCAAGAAGTTCTGTTAATCAGCAGGTAGCATGACGCATTGTGGGTGCTACACCATGGGGCAATGGAATCGGAGTACACAGGGGGAAGGACTGAGTTTGTGGCCTAGCTCTACACTTGCAAGGAATGTATGCTCTTAATCATGTCGCCCGTCATCTTTCAGGTCTATCTTCGCATGCCCTGTGGAACAACGGAATACGACCTTCAAAAGAAATCAAGGCAGCGTCCAAGGCATCCCTTACTCTGCGGTTCAGGGTTTACCTACTGGGGGCTAATATTGAATAAGGGAGTATCATCCGTATATAATCTCAACATAATGTACTCCCTTATTCCCTACTATCCCCCAGAAAGTTTAGGGTTTAGCAAGTCCAATCTTCGCCAGAGGCTGTTTCTAGACATCCTCAAGCCCTAAAGCTTGAGCCTTGGGCATCTTCCAAAAATTCTCCTATCCCCCGAAGGTCTTGTGCTTTCGAGGAAGCCAGCAGGTGCGTAGTTATCAGTCAGGTATGCCCACCCTAAACCCTAAACCATGAGGAGCTTGGAGGGTGCTAAGGAAAGGGAGGGGTGGCAAGATGACTTACGGTTCAAGCACCCAGACATGGCTATGGCACCCGCACGCACCATTGTAGTTCCATGAAGGGACAGGGGGTTGTAGCCACATACATATATGACAAAATATGTGTATGCACATATTTGTATTTATGTACAGTAGTTGCCCATGTACCCAGTAATTACCAACAGTGGACGGTCAAATGGACAATCACATGGAAAATGGGTCACATAAGGCTTTACAGGGATTATGGAATGTAGCCCTATAAGGGTTCCTAAAACATTAATCGCATAAATCATGCCGTGTGCGCGTGAATGCCTGACTTAGTGCACGTCGAGTCTATTGACTGTTTGTGCCAGCCCTAAACCCTAGACACTAAACCCTAATGTCTTGAACATTCCCTGGACGAATAGCATGCCCTGTAATAGTCCTTTGTCAAACCGTGACCTAACAATGGTTTAGAGGCTATATGAGGCCATATAGGGGTCATATAGGGGTGGGGAAGGAAGATGTTGGGATCCTTTAGGACTGATATAGAGATCATGTAGGGATTGTATAGGGATATTAAGGCTGCTACAGCGATTATATGAGGAGAGTAACGACGTAGCACCACGAATGGGGGCCCCAACTGAGCATCCAACCCTCAACCCCACATCCTGTTTAGGATTTAGGGCCTCAAACCCCTGAGGGCCAAACGTAGATGGCCAGCTATCAAAGACCACAGTGTGCGAGACCGGGCCAATCGTCTCCCTGAAGTCTCAAGGATTTAGGGTTTTAGGGTTCAGGGCTGAGGCTTGGGTGTTCACCCTAGCTATCCTAGTTCACGCCCCACTTGCAGCTACCCGCACAGCAAAAGCTACACAAGCCTTACACACCTCAATAGATTTCCCTGTATCTCACCAGATCAAAAAAGGAGAACATATACATGAGGGTATAGATGGTCCCCTTCAACAAGCCCACACTGTCACTAGTGACCTCACGAGAAGTACCACTCTTGTGACTATCGCAAAAGATACTGTGATTCTGTTCAAAGCTCTCCTGAAGCAGGTAGGGTTTAGGGTTTCGGGCTCAGGGTTTAGGGCTCAGGGTTCAGAGTTTAAAGCCTTCCACATATTGCACAACCCCCCTAGCAGACCAGCACATGTAGCGACTTGAAGTAAACGGAAAACCGGAAAGCATGTGCAAGGCACTTCTATGCTAATTAGCCTACATGGAGTTAGTAGAGCAAAAGGGAAGGAATATCTGTAGTATCCCAATATAATGTATTCATTTCTCCCTACAAAGCCCTAGGAAGTTGGGGAAGCAATTAAAATCATTAGTCTACACTCCCAGTATCCCCCTTAATAACCCCTATCATGCTCCCCTATAGAACCCCCTATATAACCCTCCTTTGAGGCGTTTAGACCCCAAACCCTAAACCCTAAATCCTAAACCCTAAACCCTAAATCCTAAACCCTAAATCCTAAACCCTGAACCCTAAATCCCCCTTATAACCCTCCTTTGAGGCCTTTAGACTATGGCTCATGGGGTACCCGTGAAACCTATGGGATGCTGAAATACCTCACGCCGTTTGGGCTTTAGGGCGAATTATAAGGGTTTAAGGGTTTAAGGCTATAAGGGTTTAAGGGTTTAAGGCTATAAGGGTTTAAGGGTTTAGAGTTTGAGGTTTCAGGGTTTAGGGTAGATCATTCCTGCGAGGCGTATGAAAACAGTGACTGTCGATGAATACATGCCTGAACTAGCATGCACCGTACTTATCATGTGCGCGCGTGCGAATTCAAACCTAGACTTAGTGGGGTTTAGCAGGGAATAATGGCAAATACAATACAGGGATTAGATAGGGATGATATTCCCATATTCCCTACTCACCACCAGTAAGTAAACTAGGGCTCCAAGGCGGAAACCGCGGTTCTCAAAATTGGAAGCACCAACAGAATCCGGCGTTTGACGTGGAGTGGTGTACCCCTGAACCATGAATGCATTGTCCGACCCCTGCCTCACAGAAGTCCAATCCTCGTGGACGATGGCAAGGTGGTGATCAAGGGATAGCGTCTGGCGGACATGGACTTAGATTGAGGGGATGTATTCAGGTAAGGCCCCCTTTGCCATTTGCACCCTGATGTATAAATTTGCGTGATCTGGGGACTCCAAAGAAGTACCTAAACCCCAACAAAAGTATGTAAAATAATGGCCTGTTGGGCTATTTGGGGAAGTTTCTGGGCTATCATTTTACCCACCTTTCGGGTCCAGGTACCCATAATGTTAACAAACATCTGTATCTTGTTTCATCCTGAGTTCCTTGAAAAGTGGTTGCCAGACTACTGTAGGCATCTTAGGCAGTGCAAGATGACATCCATCCACACAGGGATCGGGATGTTAATGTCGCAAGCTAAATCGGACAATCCGCTTCCTATATATATATATATATATACATATTAGGCCCTCTACAACTAGCATTTGCCCCAAATACTGTTTGAGTGTACTATATTGGAGCACTTATTAGGGAGAGGTGGAGAGTTTCTTGCTAGGGGATGTGATTAGTGAGGGGGCCGAAAAAACCTTGGCCATAAGTGTTCAAGCACCCAAATTATGGAGCTTTGGGTTAAAACACCATTCAGAATGTGGCATGTGGGACCTGAAGCACTTGTGCCCTAAACCCTAAACCGACCGTCCACGGAAAGTAGACTGCCGCTCTGGAAAGAGGTGCTGCTGGCAAGGGATTCTTCGCCTTCTGACCTTTTCCCTGAAGATCCAAACTATCTAGTTGGGTGCTGGGGAAAAGTAGTTGCAGGACAGAATTTAGGGAGGTATATGGCTATTGGGCAAGCAGTAAGCCCTTAGGGTTTGTTCAGGCCACGTAGCTGGTTGGGGGTCTGGGGTTTAGGGTTTGGGGTTTAGGGTTCTCTGATATACTTCACGGAAGTACAGCAGTGGAACTACTCCACCACCCAAACATGGTCATCGGCCAACACCCACATGAAAGGGACCCTAAACCCTTCACCGTTAACCCTAAACCCTAATCCCCGTCCTTCCTGTCTAGATCTGGAAGGACTAGGAGGAGGTTTCGGATTTGCAGTCCAAGAGTTTGTGAATGTCTGACATAATTTCATACCTATACAACAAATGTATCTATACAGATGATTATATGTAAATAAACAAGTGCATATATATGTAACGATATTTGCGCAAGTGTGTGTATATATATATATGTATATGTGTATGTAGACATATGTACATACGGTGTGTATATGCGGAAGGGGGGACATGGGGTTGTACAGCCAGGGAAAGAAGGAAACAGGGCTTCGGCATTCGCCGACTTGCAGGCGAAAGGCTTCAACACTTCAAGGGATTTAGGGTTTAGGGTTTAAGGATAAGAGTTTAGGGATTAGGGTTTAAAGGTTCGGGGTCCAGGAGGGGTATATCGGGATAATAGGAAAAAAGCTACTATTTAAGGTTCAGGGTTTGGGTTTGAGGGTTTAGGGTGAAACTTTCAAACTACGATGCATGGTTTAGGCTTCGGAATCTAGGGTTCAGGTTTTACCCCCTTAGGGTTTGGAGTGTATACTAATGTATATTATAAGGTTTAGAAGTAAGGGTTTGGGAGTGGATGGAGGAAACCGTGTAATTAACGCTTCTGGGGGCGTATGGCGTGGAACAAGAGGTCCTCCACGCCCAATGGGTTATATATGCATATGTAGCGAAAATGGGTTCACGAGAAGGGGTTGGCTGCATGTCTATGGCTATATACATATATGTGTATCATACATCTGGAAGGTTTAGCCTTTGGAGTTTATGGCTATATCAGCTTCTGCTTGTGTGTATATATATAAGTACAGATAGATACCCTGGCCCCCACATACCAAAACGTCTCCTTCCTTGTCGGAAACTATGGAGCTTTCCCAACATTAGGCATGCTTTTTGGGGGGTCCCCACATCATTGTATTTTGGGGTCTATGTCGGGACCCACCTACTTATGGAAACTGCCCTAACCCGAAGCCCTAAGCTTCAACAAAGCCTCAACCTGGGTTTTAGCAGCTTCGAGGAAGGGCTCAGACTGCTAATGAACAAAAACATCTACACATGCGGAAATCCTGCTTTTGTAGGGTTTAGGGTTCAGAGGTATTTCCTCAACAATGTAAAATCACATGGAAAAGCGCATGGCACATGAAGTGGAAACTGGCTGGCTTTATATGAGCTATAGTCTAAACTCCTAGCATCCCCCCTTAACATCCCTTAAAGTAGTCACCTATAGAATCCCCTTTATAGCCCCTTTTAAGAGAGTTAAGAGAATTCAGACTATATCGCCATATGGGGGGGGCGGGGTCCGGCTTGAAGGCTTATGGGACTTTTTACTACTTTGAACTGGGCTTGTAACCGTACGTATACCCCTCTCAGGGCGCTTATGCAGGCTACCTCACTTATAACAAGGGTTATGAGGCCAGTTATAAGTAGCAACTAAGTCCCACGGACCTCCAAGTGGGAATTACAGGCATGCCGCATTTAAAGGGTCATGCAAGATTTTGTCTTTATCAACTGAGGGGTAAATTTGAGAAACTCCCCAACCCAAGTAGCGGTTGAGGGTTTAGGGATCTTGCTCAACAAAGACAAACCTACATCACGGGCTTCTGCATCATGAACATGAGAAAGTACATTCAACAGCGTGGTGTATGTGTCACAAAACAGTGTTGCGTATATATATATATACATACATACACACGCGCATATGAGTAGCGTTTTTCTGGTGGTTGAACCTAGTGAGATTGTATTCCTTATTTAAAATGCTATACCCAAAAGGAGGATATCATCTTACTCTATATTAGGTACCATTATCTTCCAACATGAAATACTACTCATATACACAATAGTAGTTCCAGGGGATCATAGGATATTACTGACATCACTTAGGCGGAGCCCCCCCTGTAATAGCCAATAGAAGGTAGAATATCAAGAAAATGAGGGTCCTCTCATATTCCCACAATAGCACTATTTCAGGGTGGGGTGTCCATCTAGGATATTGCCTGGTTTTAACCTGGGTGATCCCAACCTCTTCCTAAAGAACAGAACTGGAGCCTGAGGATAATAGACCAGGTCGGCCTGTGCAAAATCAATAGAGTTTAGGGTTTAGGGTTTAGGGTTTTGCAGCAGCCTAGATGGTTGGAAGGAACGAGACTCAAACAGAACATGAAACGAGTTCCCTGCTCCTACTGGGGTTTCATCGGGATTGTGTGTAAGGGCTTTAATCATGTCATACTTAGATAAGGATTACAGGAGACTAGTACCACCAAGTATTCAAGCTTCTACAACATGAGGCTTCTGAAGCACAGCGGTGCACTGAGCGATCACCGGCGTATGTGGGCTTACAATTACGCAGGGATGATAAGGCTCTATCTCAGGAAATGCACAAATGTCGTGTTGAAAGCGCCCTATAACCCTGCACCTAAACCCTAAACCCTAAACAAACCGCGAGGCTGTGAATATCTCCAGGGGAGGATGTGGGGATTTGCGCCGTTCAGGGTTCCGGGGTTGAAGTAATTAGACAACAGGGGCCTGCATAACTACCAATATGTTTACCTGTAACCCCAAAAACCTACAGTTTTATGGGTTATACCTACGAATTAAGGGGTACTTACTACTAAAGTGTAAGTTATTGGAGCCACAGGTAGGGTTTAGAGTTTAGGGTTCTACCAATATCATTTTCATGTCGGCTTGAGGTACAAAGCACTACAATTCTGCTAGGAATTTAAGGTCAGAATATTGGTCGTATTTAGGCTTGTATACTTTATAGAGACTCAAGGTTTAAGGCAAGTTTTAGATGATTCTAATTCTAGGCTTCCGTGCCAAGGTCTGGGGAATTAGGCTTAGGCTTTAGGATTAGGGGATTACAGTTGTAAACTTTCAACTCTACGAGGAGGGGCCCTCAGTTACATAAGTTATGATTAACTGTACATCTAAGTCCCATAGTGTAAGTAAAGTTAGAGGACCTACTGTAGATACTAAAAATCCTGCATGATGACCTCAGTATACTATAGTATCATAATTCCTAATTCCCACATTTTAGGGTACCGGGGGTCATGCAGGATTTTTAACATCCACCATATAGCTTTTCCTCTTATAACCCCCAACTTACGACTGGCGGGGCCTCTTTGCGGGGGGGGGGGGGCTTAATATCTAGAAGCTTCAAGGCCTAGGGGCTAGGGTTCAGGGTTTGGGGTTTAGGGTTCAGGGTTTAGGGTTCAGGGTTTGGGGTCTAGGGTTTAGGGCTCAGGGTTTAGGGGACTCCTTCGCAGTGTACCTAAAGGAACCACTCTACCTAACAGGAAAAGCTTTGCACCTCAGAATGTGCCGCCTTACCCTTTGGGTGCGTAGAGTAAACAACATACTCCATCAAAAGGGTGGTGTGTCCAATGCTTTAGCATGTTTTCCTTTCCTCTAGGGTCTAGGTTGGGTATTGTTGCCGCCCAGTAACAGTCTATAATAAGGGTAATATGAAGGGCCGTACAAAACTATAATATTTCCAAGTGTTACTGGGTGGGGGCAGCACCCAAGGTCCAGCTTACTTGGAGGGTCAGGGGGACTTAGTAAGTAGGTTAATGAGCCCCATAACCCATGTAGTAACCCTACTTATCTCCATTAGAAACCTACTTACTAAATCCCCAAGACCCTCCAAGTACCTTAGGCAGATAGCAGATTTCTCTGGGGCAGGAGTCGGGAGCTGGCTATGCCAGAAAGGGAACTCGAACAGGGTTTAGGGGTTTAGGGTTTATTGGGTTTAGGGTTGTTGTGGCTGGACCAAATTAGATTAGCGGCTTCTGCTGATAGCATACTATACCACAGAGGAGCCTGATCAAACACGACGTAAAGGACAATTGCATCCCCATATAAAACACCACTCATGTGGGTCCAGTTAAGGTTTAGGGTTTGCAAGGAATGCTTGAACATCGGGTCCTCAACAGACTATGGTACTTCTAAAGGGATCTATGTGGACTCTATCTTTGTTTGCTGGAGGATACATACGGGCGGCCTCTCCAGAAAAGCTGTACGAGAGTTTCATGCACAGGGCTCCGCAACAATAGCCTCCAAACTCTCACCATCCTCATTATTGCGACCCCCAAGAGCCCCCAAATCCCTAAACGTTCTGAAAATTGGAGAGTTTCATGGGATCGTAGCCCAAACTAGAGATTACCGAAGAGCAGGGGATGCCTGAGAACTGAACACTCAAGGAAGCACGGCTTATCGAAATAGGCCGAAAATAGTCCTTAATTAATTGGGATCCAAATCCTAAACGCCAAACCTCCCCAAGGATGGTCCTTAAGGTTTGGGTAAGGCTGAGGGTTCAGGGACCCTGAACCCACAGCTATCCTGGAGAACCCCGCACATCTTGGGCTCCCTGGCAGAGCTTACTCCCCGATCGAAATCCATGAGGCTGAACCTGGGGACAAGTTGTCGGGGGGGTAGGGGGTATGTAGGGGATACATAGGGGATATATTGGGATAATGGAAAAGAAAATGGAAACTACTACCTAGGGTTTGAGGCTCAGAATTCTTATCGGACTGCCGCTCCTCCGGGTTTAGGGCTTATAGGGTTTAGGTTTTAGGGTTCATGGAGTCCCTCAGACCAGTGACAAGAGAATTTAGGATGCTACCTGGCTGTGACTGCTGTTACCTTTCTGTAACTTAGGTATTCCTTACCCAGCTGTAAACTCTAAACCCTAAGCCAACGGCCGTGGACCGGTGCAAGTACTGCTATGATAGCGTGCTCCTACACTCTCGCCTGTTCACCAGCAAAATTCAGGGCTTTAGGGTTCAGGCTTTAGGCTTTAGGATTTAGGGTTCAGAGCTTATAGAGCTGTAGTCTAAACTCCTAGTATCACCCTTAACACCCTCTATAATCGTCCCCTATATAATCCCCTATATAACCCCCTTTAAGGTGTTTAGACTCCAACTGTGGCTCATAGGTTATAGAGCGTAAACTGTGGGACTTCGGGCTTGGGATTTACATAACTTCAAACCCTAAACCCCAAAGGGGTTCCTATACAACTGCTTTGGCGCCCAAGGATGTGCGGTAGAGCTGCATGGATCCGCTGGGAAAAGACTACTGCATACCCGCAGATCGGTCCAAGTCGACATCATGTCATGTACTCACTGCGCACAACGCCTGCACGGCAAACAACAGCAGGTTCAAAGAGCCCTCTACCCTCCCAGCCTCAGAGCCTTAGACCCCAAACCTTTGGTGAGCCCAATTCCCAGACCCTAAGCCCTTCGGAGACCCTCAGTCCCAAACCCTAAACCCTTTGGGGACCCTAAATCCTGACAAACATTCCAAATCCCAACACCCCAACCAGATTTCCTGAACCCTAAGCCCTCACCCTATTTAGGGTTTAGGAACCCCCTAGGGCCTACATGGACTTTAACAGTCAGTTTATAGTCGTCCAAAAAACCTATAAAAATAGTCCAGCAAGCCATGATTCTACATACTTTAGGGATTAGGGTATCCCCTGTATATTCCCTGTCGCAATGTCATTTTCCATGTTCGTTTCCATGTCGGGTAAAGCCCACGGATCCGGTGGATGGAGGAATATCTTGCACAACCTAGAACCCCAAGTATACCATTATTGCCAGGGCACCCTACACCGAAAATCCTAAACCCTAAACCCTAAACCCTAACCCCCAATCCCAAACTGCAAAAAGGCAACTCGAGGCTGCATGAGAGACAGGGCGCGCTGGCTTCGAACCTCAGAAGTCGACTGCTAAGGGTTTTGGTTTTCGGGTTCACATGCAGGATTCAGGAAGTATGGCTTCAGATTCAGGGTTTAGGTTTCAGGGTTTGGGGTACGGGGTTAGGCTTTGAGGTTTAGGTTTCAGGGTTCAGGGCTTACGTTTTAGGGTGGAGCGTTAGGGTTCAGGGTTTAGCGTCTGGGGTTCAGAGTTTTGGGTTCAAGGTTCAGGCTTCAGTGTTGAGACTTCTGGGTGCAGAGTTGAGGCTTTTGCTTTTAGGGTTTAGGTTTAGGGTTTAGGGTTGAGGGTTGAGGGTTTAGGGTTTGGGGTTTAGGGTTTGGGGTTCAGGCTTTAGGGTTTGCCTTTGCCTCCCCGCACTACATGGACCGGTCCCTGCTTATGAGCTGGGTAACAATACGGGTAGGGCTGACAATAACCCCCGCCCACCCGCCAAATCATCAACATTCCCCCTACTATATACTACTATATACTGGGACTCTATTGTTGGTAGTCCATGTCCATGTCCATGTCCGGGGGGGGGACGGCGATTCTTAAAGGGGAGGGGAGTTCTGCCTAGAGGAACCAATCTGCAAAAAACCTTGTATGTAACTCCTCGTATCTGCTTCCTTTGTTTCAGCGTATAAGGTTGCAGTAGGTGAAGCCAAAATGGAATGTCGGCTTCACCAGTGCGGCTTGGCCAGCGCTACACACAGCTACACACGGACAAAGCAAGCCCAGTACCTAGAGTAGCCAACCTACTGCCAATGTACTATAAGAAAGGGGGCTTTGTAACCAAAATGGTGGCATTCCTGCCTTTAAGTGTACATGGCTAGCTTGGGCAGGTACAGAAACGGTGCTTTCTACAAGTTGGGGGACTGCTTATTGCCCCCCCGAATATACAATCCAGCTTATAACTATAAGTAGCCCAGAGGAAGGACCCCTGATTTCTGGAACACCCCAAATTGACCTTCAAACCTTTATACTCGACCTGGGTTTAACATTGAGATCCCCAAAACCTTGTTGTCCTAACGATGCGGACCGCCCAACAAGCATCTGTACTTGGGGAAAATCCCAACGGCCTGTGAACCAACAGTAAGTATACCTGGGACCCTTAATCTGCCAACTAGGAGCCCCCATTAGGGTTCAGGGTTGGGTTTAGGGTTTAGGGTTTCTAAACCCTATATACCCCCCCCCCCCTTAAACCCTAAACGACAACAGCTTGCACCCAAAGCTTCAAGCCCAGCCTTACTGGGGTTTACTAGGGAATATGGGACTACATCATCTAGGGTATATAGGGACTATATTCCCTACTAAGCCTAAGCCCTAAACCCTGAACCCTGAACCCTAACCACCAACAAGTTAAAGACCAGCAAAGTTCAGGGGGAGGTGCAAAAAGCGTTGGTTGAAGCTCGCATCTTCGTTCGCCCAGCGGTGGATGTCGGTTTTCTGCAAAATTTGAGACTTCAGGGCTTCGGGTCCAGATCTAGAGCTCAACGCAAAGGAGGGACAGACACTAGAAACCCCCATTGTCATCCAGAAATCTGGGCTGCTGTTAAGGAACTTAATTCAAGTTGCCATAAAGGGTTAATACAGTAAATGATATGGCTTCCTCAATTATAGTAACTTAGATTAAGTTTTTCCACAACAACCCAGTATATAACCCTTATAGAACCTCATATACCCCTATAATCCCAGTTTCCATTTCATGTTCCATTTTCTTTTCCATTTGATTATCCATTATTGGGGAGTTCCTTAACAGCAACAAAGGAGGGACAGGCTCTAGAAACTGCCGTCGTCGGCCAGAAATTGGTACGTGGGAGTTAGCAAGGGCTCTGGGCAAAGCACCACCAATGCAACAGCAGGGTTTCGGGCTTAGGGTTTAGGGTGTGTAGATCGCGGATGGCAGGGCAGCTGACGCGAGACCAACATCTTCAGTGCCTCAAAACCATGGACACAACTCTCCGAAACTCTCCAAGGACCAAGTAGCCAATAAGATACTTAGCCAAACGCTGTACTACAAGTACTAGTGCAGAAAATCACAGTTTTTGTGAACATGCGCCCTGAACCGTAGACCTCATGGACAACACACGGTTCCAAATGCGTTGATGGGGTCTGAGCTTTCTATGGATGCCGCTTGTATTTGAGATTGGTTCCTGAGATCACATTAAAGTACCCCAAGGGTTCATGTAGGTTTATACACAGGGGTTGCCATATGACTACTTTGGGGCCCCCGTGTATAGTGCAGCTGCATGGATCCTTTGCGAAAGTAGGGACTATGTCCCTACTTTCCCACATGATCCATGCAGCTATCTAGCATATGGTAGGTTATTGAGGGAAGTAGGGTTCAGCGTTTAGGGTTTAGGGTGCAAGGAAATTGTTCAAGGCTCTATACTAAGCTATAAGAGTGACCACCATGCCTACCCTTACTGGTCCCTTGGTAACCAGAAATAGTTTCCATTTTCTTTTCCATTATCCCTATATAATCCCTATATAACCCCAAAGATGAAACCAATCCTATAATCCCTATATAACCCATTATAGTAGTTTCCATTTTCTTTTCCATTATCCCTAACCCTAAACCCTAAACCCTAAACCCTAAATATTGACAGTAGCTCCCTGAAGGTCCTCCACTCGCTTGGCTTCTTCGCCATCCATGTTCACACTCCTCCGCAATTTCGCATGTACTGCGATGGACGCTGAAAAAAAATGCATCAGCCTAGGTACCTTATACCTTGGGAACTATGGTTTCATACTATGGTAAGTTCATGAAAGGCTTTCATTATGAACTGTAGAGGAGGTTTCCGGGCTTACAAGCATTAGCGCCATGCTCGATGCCTGCTGCGAAGGATAACCTGACTAGTACATATATGGTGTAATACTTCGGCCTTGGCAATTAGGCCCAACGTTTTCTCCTAAGAACCTTTACCTGTGACTGCTTCCAGTACCGTACACGTGCCTGGGTTACAACTACCAACTGGGGGTACGTACCACTGAGCCAAAGGAAATTGCCATTATAGGTATTGCCCCAGTATCTACCACATGCGTGCATGAACTTCGCGGCCAAAACAATTAGGTACGGGTCTCCTTCCATGTTCATCACAGTCGGTGTGGATGGAGGAATCTAGCAGATCTATAAACCCAGCAAAGGTAATGGCAGTACTTTGTAGACAGCCAAAGTGGCGCAAGACTTCCTCCGTCCACCGTAGCTAGGATCACGACAGCTTTTAATGCTGGGGCCACGGGCCACGAGAGAGAGTGCGCAGTGCACGAATGCAGCTTGTCCTGAACTTCATCTGCACGAAAAGATCCTTAGTTTCGTTGCAGAACCCTAACTGTGTACTTTGGAGTTTTTGGTACGAGTCATTGTAGTGCAAAATTGGGCAGAGTACATGCTTATTAGGTTGGTGACTTAGGCTATGATGCCGTATCCCCCAGGCATATGTAATATATCTACATATATACAGGTATAAGTTTGTACAAGTCTGTAATATAAGAGAAGGGCCTTGCAACCGTTGTCGTCAACTACGGTTCGCTGTATAGTTTGTCTTGGCCTTTACTCTTGGAAAAAATGCTCTTAAGCGCGGGTTTAGGGTATGAGAACCAGTGGGCTTCACGGTTTTGGGGCTTGGGGTCCACAGAATTCCACTGACCCGAAACCCCCCTAAACTGAGGTATGTAACAAGATTGCCACTCATTGTAGCTTCAAGGGACACATATACTTACTGGACGAACCAGACGCCGAAACATCGCTGCATTGGTTCCAAGAGATTGATTTTTCCCTGGGGCCCCAATCTATCCAAGTCTATGAATTATTTCTACGTTGGGCCCCAAATTCTGTAGATGATACCTAAGTTCGGCCCTACAGCCTACAAATATTACCTATGTATTCGTCAATGTGGAGCCCTAGGGATTTGCTTGCACAAAAATGTCTCGATAAACTGGGATGGAAGCTGGGTCGTAACTGATTGACAAGCCGCTGACATTGCCACAATAAAGACTAAACTGTTTCACCGCTATGAATGAAACTTTAAGTAGGCATGGGCGTGATCAGCTTCTTGGAGAACTCCTGCTACCAGGGGGGCTTAGTAAGTAGGTCAATAATCCCTATAATCCATATAGTAAACATACTTATCCCCATTATCAACCTACTTACTAAGTCCCCCTGACCCTCCAAGTAGAGACTTTGCGTAGGAGCGTTCGGAGTCTTTACCTGGGGCCCTGGCATTGCGCTGCCCAAAGTCTTTGTAGACCTTGCGCAGTGCCCAAGCCAAGAGTTTCATGTAACTCAATAATAACTGCTTTGGCCACTTGGGCCCCAAAGTCGTTGTATGAGAAAAATTTTGGGCGCTAAGTATATATGTACTGTATACCTACACTAAACCCTAAACTCTATATATATATATAGATATAGATATAATACCTACATTCAATCTTGGAATTGTTATCCCTAAGGTCCAGTGTGCACAAGGGACTCAGGGTTCCGGGCTGAATTTGGGAGGTTAGGATTTGAGTACGCATATTCTGGATTGTTCTTGCCCGTAGCGCCCTAAACCCTAAACCCTTAGGGAAATCCTCCGCATCAAGCTTTCACACTACAAGGCCGCACACGCTCTTTGCCATTCCGGATAACTCACATACTTAAGGGTGGGGTTTGGAGCCCGAAGCCCTAAAACCTATAAACACACCTAGAGGGTCCAAGTACCCAAATAACAGGGTTCTATAGGTCAAAAAAATAGAATCTGAATGGTGTTTGGTACCTGAAACCCCAATATTTGGGTACTTGCACTCTCAGGGACAGGGCATGTCATGCTACGGGGCCGCAAGGGCGCCGTTGCTCAACAGACGAAAGTTAAAAGCCCTTGGGACCTTGATGTTGTCCACAGCGAAGATGGAAATTCGAACCTGCATCTAAGCATAGAGCATTTATAAGGTTTCCGACAGGTAGGGGTACCTCTAGAGGCGTTGCAGAGGTTGTACAGGGGCCATATATAGAGGATTAAGGGGTTTGCGAAAAGTAGGGGTACCACTTTGGGGAGGTCCCGAGAATAACAATTAGAGTACATTGGTGTCTATATTGCGGTCCCCTGTTTATGGTAACTACTTTATTCTAAAAAACAGGTTGCCTAAAAAGGTAACCCAAGCATTAGAACTCCCCATCCCCTATTACTTAATATTCCCCATATAACATATACAGGTCTATATCTACATGCCGCAGTGGGCATATTTTAAATTAGGGGGGGTAGGGGGGTTTTAGCATGGGGGGGGCGGTGATTAACAGCGTGGATGGAGGAACCTTGCGCCACCCTATACTGCTTTGAAGGGACTGACGGAATAACATGTAAACTGCTCTGCAGTCCTTAGAAGCTGTCCTTTATCCACCGCAGCAATACTAGCGATAACTCGTGATGTAATTGGAATACCGCCATCTACAAGAAACTTTGCTACCGTTCTTGCTCCTGCTGCTATTGTTGCTATTGCCATTCGCATGTTGGCTACTCTTCATACACTGCCACTAACCTTTGCTATCACCAAGATGGGGTGCAGGTACATCTATTTTAGGGTTTTGGGTACCAAGAAGATTGTGGTATTCGGGACCCAAACTCCGTTAGTTGGGTACTTGGACCTGAAGGATAATCGAATATTGCCATCTCCTGCGACTGATGGAGCCACCCGTGCCTTGCGAGATTGTGTGGGGAATGCTGGTTCCTCCTCTGGATTCAGGGGTCCCGCCTAAACCTTAAACCCTAAACTTGCTACACACACAGGTATACATATACATGTACATATAGCATTTATGCAAGTGTAAGTATATACATATACAGCTAGAAAATTCATTTGATAGCGATTCTGGCTGTCATAGATATGAACCATTCGCGGAAAGATCCAGGCTGATGAGGAGTTCAAGGAACCTGACAAAAGAAACTAACATTGAATTGCGCATGGTGCGAAGGAAGAAGATAATGTACTTGGGCACAGCGCCCAAAACCCTAAACCCCTAAACCCTCAACCTGAACAGCGTCAGCTTGGGCACAGCTCTTCGGGCTGCAGCAACCGAACCCAATCAAACACCCACCGGAAACCGATGTAACAACCCTCTCCCCCGGTAGGGCAAAGGGCGGCTTCAGGTTAAAGGTTTAGGGTTTAGGGTTTAGGGAAGGGACCGGGCCTGAACATTCCCAAAACAACATAGCCCATGTACTAAGGCCACTGCTGGGGGCAACCATAACGTGGGTCGCTGTTGAGGAAGATAATTAAGTTACCATAATTGGCATATATATATATATAGAGTACGTAGTATGGTTTCCCACATATAGTAACTTAGATTGAGTTCCTTAACAGCAACCCAGAGAACCTAGAAAGCCTCAACACAATGGGCAATGTGGACGGCTCTCATTCACGGCCCCAGAACTTCTACATACCGCTGAAGCACAAAACACTACCTTCGGTAACCTAGACCCTATTAAACAATGATAAGAAAAAACTGCAAAGATGCCTAAATATCAGGTACAAACCCACTTTATAAGCTATATGGGCTACTCTAGGTGGACTACCGACTTGCCGGGAGGCCGGGTTCCCGATCTGATATTGAGATATAGAATAGGGTTTAGGGTGTAGGGTTTCGGTACTTGGGAGTACACAAAATTAGACAAACTTTTGGGGTTGCTTCCATCAAAAGGTTGATAGCAATCCCTTCATCAACATCCAGCTCCAAACCCCAAGCCCTAAACCCCAAGCCCTAAACCCACCCTAATCCCTAAATCCTAAACTCTAACCTCTCAAAGTTCCCACCTCGGTAGTCCCTAAACTACCGACCTAGGGTGACAACCATGCCGACAATGGCAACCCAGCAAAGCCTCGACCCAATTTAAGGTTTAGGGTTTAGGGCATTCACACCCCCCACCCCTATATAAAATTGAATAGTCCCATTATGTGGTAATTTATATAATATTGGGAGCGTTTAATATTCGGGGTGGAGGGGGTTACTATTTTCGGGGGAGGGGATTACACGGCACTGCGTTGGGTAGTACCGGGCAGTACTCCACAATCGGGCCCCCATGTGACCTATAGTCCAAACTCCAAACTCCTAGTATCCACTTAACAACCCCTATAATTCTGCCCTATATAACCCCCTCGGAAGAGTTTTGACTACAGCTCATGAATACTTCCGCACAACGAGATAGGACTCATGTTGAAGAATGCATGGGCATTTCTCAACATAGGTCCCCCCAGTCAGTGTGGCAAAATAGTTTTGAAAGAGCTCCCACAGGAGCTGTGTCTGTTGAAAGCTGCTTCAAACCCTAAACCCTAAACCCTAAACTCTAAACCCTAAGCGGAAGCCCGGAACTCGTTTTGCCTCGAACTTGTGGGTGTGGATTGGCCGCCTGGCGTGCGCAACTAGAGTTTCTAAAAATTACCGCTGAAGACCCCATAATACAGGGGGCCCAACAATTCCCTTAAAAACCAGCACATACCTACAGGGTGACAAATCGCCCCCCTCATTTGAGAAAGCCTAACTTGCTGAATAATGGCCCTGTAGCCAGTTGAACAGGCGTGTGCTTTTGTTTTATCTACTTTGGGGTAGACCTAGGAATCAAGGGACTTCTGCTATTTGCATGCTAGATTTCTGGAACACCCGCTTTTTGGGGTAGGCAGGCTTGGCTGGCTTTGAGGAACCCAGAAAGCCCACCACCCCTAAAATTAATGTATACCTCCAATCATATATTTAAGGGTCCTAGGATAATTTCAAGGTATATTCCTTACCCTAAATCCTAAACCCTAAACCTCAAACTCTAAACCCCTAGAACCTAAACCCTAAACCCCAATTGAGACATATTGGGCTCGCTGGGAATCTGCTTTGATGCGTCTAGATGCCACCACCGGACTACACATGACATCCCGGGCCTCAGCAACAAACCAAGCCCTGGGGATCCAAGTAAATGAAAAAATATTGCCTACATTGGGCCCTAGAAGCTATAGTCTGTATACATACATAAATATAAATGCAAATATAGATATAGATATAAATATAAATAGATATAAGTATGAATATATATATGTATATATATATTTGTTATACGTATATCTCTCTCTCACATGTGTATATATATATATATTATCTCTATATATGTATATACATATCCGACATCGGGCTGTCTGGCTCCTTCGGGAAACCCAAACCACAGTGCCACAAGCCCACCCCCAAAGTGCCAACAAAGGGGCCAGGGACAATCCTCAGAAGCCTAAAGCCAAGCCGTGGATCTGAAGCAACTAACCCCTCCACCCTGGCTGGGCCGAAGACAAATACGCACCGGCATACCTGGACCACTTACATAGAAATCCATGTGGGCTCAGGTACTTGCACCCTTAGGGCGTGAGCATTGCAACCAGGGTGCGCAAGCTCCGGCATCGTTTGCGGGTGCATGTCCAAGAAACATCGCAATCTGGGAGACTCTGGGTTTAAGTTTTGGGTTGTAGGTTTAGGGTTTCAAAACATCCGAGGGGTTAAGCCTTGACCAGATGGAGCCCGGCAGAGTTGTTTTTAGCAGAACAAGGTCCATTTTCAGGTTTCATGTTTGCTTGGAGGTGTATAGGGGGAGAGGTCAGTGACTGACTGCTGCGAAATTGAGCATTATGACTATTTTACGAGGGGCCGGCTTTCAGCGCTAACGGGCTGAAGAGGTTGAGGATAACACTGTTGAACAACGGATTGTACTGGCATGATGCCGCGGCTTTCATTTGAATAATGTAGATTGTTGAAACTGTACGTAAATACTATGGCGATATACTTATTGCCATCATTTGTACGTAAACGGGGAGCTTAAATTGGGACCCAAATGTGTGCGGGCGCCCCCAATATTGGCCACCAAACTTGTTCACACGAGCTTCTATCGGGCATGGGCAATGATCGACCATCGTCTGGTGTTTTGCGGAGGGGTGGTATTGCAATTGGTTATCGTTCTTTTGCAGCAGTGCCAGTATTCTGCCTCCCAAGCCAAAATATTGCTCAACGAGTTCCAGGCCGTCAGTACCCAGACGCGTATGGGGTGAATTTTAGGACACATACTACATCCCCATCTCGAACCCAATGTCGACCTGTAGTCGTTTGATGACCACAAGTTTGCTGCAACCTGCTGACAAGCCCACATGATTTCAGGCCAGACCATGGAACGTGCTGAAATACCTTGCCCAATTTTCAGAAGAAAAAACACCCCTGGCTGAGTGGTGCGACAAGCCCGCGCGAGACTCCGAGTTCACGTCGTGGTCCTGCACGCCACAGTATAAACCTGTATCAACCCTTCAGCACTGACTCTATACGACTTGGACTAGTTGGAACCTGTATGGATCCTGGTGACGGCCCTTGTTGTGAATCCTTGAGAATGAACGAAGCAAATCGTCCTTCATCAACATGGTCTTTGTCTCCAAAGGCAAACGCGAACCACTCGAACGTGTCGGCCTGCCACCGGTCAGCTGAGTGGCACCGAAATGGATACGTATCTTGAAAGCCAATGTTGCAAAGCCTTCATTGCTTGCTGTAAGGTTCGGAGCTACATGTTGAGCTAGCTTGCTTCTGCTCTAGACTCTAGCGTGTACGTGCCTCGGGTTCAGAAGATCTATTTCTGCACATATGCTGAGCACTTGACATGCCAAGCCTCCAGCCTGCTTGGGTTTGCTAGAAATAAACGTGTAGCTCAAGTTCAAGCCATGTGCGGTCATTGAAGGCTGCCATTTTCCAGAAATGAGTCCTATTCCTCAGGAAGATTATCGGCATGATCCAGACACAGGGCTCAAGCCGTGGTGACAAATCTTTGTTCTCAACATCCGAAACGGGCTTAACCATTGATTGTGGAGCCTTGCTAGTCACTAGCAATAACGCAAATCTTCGGGGTTCGGGGCTGTGAGGCCCAGACTCTGATGCCAAGTTGGCCGGATGACTCCGACAGCTCGGATTTGCGAGGTGTGTGCTTTTTAGTTGCCTTCTCTGCTCCAGCAGGTGGGTATGGGGTTGGGGGATTCAAAGGCTGGGCTCCAACTGTTGTCTGTAAGGTGAACGCGGGCGGCAAGACTTCAGCTTTTCGGGCTGGTAAATCAGACCATGGTGAAGGAACCCCAAAGAAACTCCGCGCACGCGGGCCGCATCTGCAAAGACAGAATTAGTAAGAAGACCCAATCTCCGGCAACAATAACCAAGCTGAAGTTTGTTTCGTGTTTGACAAACTGCCATTCTGTGTGTGAGATGCGCCAGCCAACAATTGAAAAACAAACAAGAACATTTCAAAAATGCACGCTATTTCGTACAAGTCAAAAGAAACGGGGCTGATGAGGCATGTCACTGGACTTGCGATCGAACCTCAACCGGTGAGGCCCAATTAGACACGACTGCATTACGGTGATTTTGACAGTTGCTCAAGTTTGGTGTCATATTTGGCCCGTATGTCCCAGTCATGAAGCATGCCCTCGAAAAAGGGCAGCATCCATGTCTTAAGACCTAGTTGATTGTAACTTGAATGGCCATTTACATATAGCTGACTTGGAAGCTCTGCGTCCTGTTTATGATCTCAGCTGTACATACCTGTTGTTGAATCCCATGACGTGCTAAAACCCACGAATAACGGGAAGGGTTTGCGCGGAACCGTTGGCATATCCCAGAATGTAAAGCCTACAGCCAGACTCAGACGTTCCAATGTAGTACCGTGTTGGGAGCCGAAAAGGAACATCATACACAAGTCAAAACTACATTGGAGGGCCCGGAAACACCTTATTCGCCATGATTAGATCCTGGGATCCTCCTCATGTGCACAGTGCATAGGTAGGTTGGTGGATCCTGTGCTTTAACAGCTTTACCCTGAAGCTCTGGCATAATCTTTCTTGGGGTGCCTTAGCTTTGTTCCACTTTTTCTGTTGAGGTTACCCTAAATAGTAGTTTCCATGTTCTTTTCCATTATCCCTATATAACCTATATAATTCCCATATAACCCCTATATCAATCCCCTATATAACCCCCTTTAATGTCTGGAAAGCCACCCGGAAGCCCAAAGTCCACAGAACCCAGTGCAGTGCAACCCAAAAAACACCCTGGACGAAGACCTCCGTGGCCATTCGAAGCAAAAGGGTGGAGGGTAAAGGTCTCGCGATGTTCCGCGCCATATCTATATAACTATATTATGTGTTTACACATATGTCTCTATATATATATATACATACAGACACCTACCTGTGTGTGAACATAGACATAATATGTTGATTTGTACCTAGACGTTAAGGGCCATCTACAAACAAACTGCGCCCTTCGGTTTGAACTTGATCCTCAGACAAATAATGCGACATGACTGCAAACGCAATCCGTCGCCCTAAGCCCTTGGCCAGCATTCTTCTTCAGGGTCTTAAGGAGTCTTGGGCTTGGCGAAGCGTTCCAAAATGCGCGGGCTTTCCAAAGGCGCAGTACTATCCCTCAATGGTGGCGCTACATGTTGGGGGACTGCTAGTGTGTTTGCGCTATTGCTCAATCGAAAACAACAAGACGAAAACAGAAATAAGCACCACAATTGCAAATGTGGGCTTTCAACCCTGAGATATGCTGCATTCATGAGGATGCCCGCGCAAGAGCTTGCCCGAGTAGTGACAGTGCCGGTGGTCAAAGTAAATCATTGTCGTCAGGTAAACGTTGCCAGAAACCCGCCAAGTCCTTTAAACCCTGAAGTCATCCGCAAACTGTAAACACAGAACTCTCCGCTGAAACCCTAGGCTCTACACCCAACAGCCGCTTCATTCTAGAAAACTACTTACTAAGTTGGCCCCTAAAACCCATTCAAAAATATTAGTATATATGGTCCCCTCTTAAAGCCATTAGGGAAAATGTGAAATATCCCAGAACCCTACCCAGCTTAAGCTACTTAACCTGGACCCTCCAATGTAGTTCCTTTTTGGGTTTGTTATAGTTTGTTGGTTAGGACTCTTATTAGGACTACCAAAAAGGTACTACATTGGAGGGTCTAGGAAGCTGCTGGTTGCCCGCAGCACCTCACTTCAAGACCGCGCCCCGCGATGGTGGCGATCGGCTTCTGCAAAGGGATCCAGGGTTTAGGGTTTAGGGTGTGTCTGACCCTAGGCCTCCAGTTACCTAAATAATGGGAGCTGGGTTCTATATACCCTATAGTTACATAGCCCTGTAGCCTACTATTTAGGTAACTGGGAGCCCTAGGTGAAGGTGTACGGATTGATGATTTCGGAAGTAGGGTTTTAGTGTTGAGGGTGTGCGGCTTAGGGATTTGGGTTGAATGTTCCGACAGCTTGGGGTTTGAGTAGAACTCATTGTGCAGGATAGCTGCAGATCTACAAATGCCAGCCCAGAACACTCAGACCCTTGAACCCTAGACTGCAACCTACACAAACCCTTCAAGGCGAAACACTGAAACCAACAATCCCAAACCCTGAAGCTTACTTACCTGTGCTGAAGGCAGAGTAGGGACTAATCCTTCTCATAATCAGTATAAACACTAAAATCCCCTTCTATGATCCGGGCGCGGCTGCCCCCCCCCCCACCCGGCAACAGTTCCTCCCCCCATCTCACGTGAAAACTGAGATTTCCCCGCTCCCCTCGCCGTGGTGTGGTGGGGGTTTGGGGTTCAGCACATCCCCCCCATGTGTGGTGGCTATCTTTTAAACTCTAATAAACTATTACCCCTCTGCCAGTGGTCCTGTGGCCTCTTGTCTGGGTCATGGTGGCAATGAATTTTTGGTAGAGGATTGAATTACCTGTTACCCCCACCCCCCAGGTTGTCCTGTGGGCTGTGGTCTGGGTCTTGTTGTTTACATTAAGGTTGTGGAGGGTCTATCGAAGGCTTTAAACCACGTATAGAGGGCTTATGATAGTTCATAGAAGGTTCCAAGAAGTTTTTTTTGTAACGAGCTTGTATTAAGATGAGGGCCATGCGATCCCTGTGACTACCTTGCAGATGCGACAACAATAATGTAGACCCATGATTAATAAACTCCCTTGTTTTAAGGACCTAAATATTTCGATCCCTATAACCCCTATCAAGGGAAGGGGGTTTGTTAATCATGGGTCTGGGTTATGAGGCTTCAAACGCGATTAAAAATATGGAAGGACTGCGATGAGGATCACCTCGATCCCAGAGAATGCCGGGACTTTTGAGACGTGACAACATGCTTTTGAGACGTGACAAACTAGAAGTGAGGACACGTACGAGGACAGCGGCTTTGAGGCGTCCAAAACGACGACAGGTACCAGAATGGGGATCCCGCCATCCCTGTGACTGTTGACACTTTTGAAGCATTTGGGCATTTGGGGGAGGGGTTGATGGATGAAATCTTGCACCACCTAGGGGCCCTAGACTACTTTAGGGACTTAAGATGGTGCAAGATTTCCTCCATCAACAGTACCATTGCCCCTATATTCACTCCCACCCTAAACCCTAACCCTAAACCCTAAACCCTAAAGCAGCAAGCCGAAGCACTTGCAAAGCCCAGGCCTCTGGCGACTTCCATGGCAATGCGCCTCGCCGCGCCTCATCGGCTGTCCAAAGGAAACCTCAGGATTTTAGGGTTATAGGGTTTAGGGTTTAGGGTTCCTCATATATTGATATGAAGTTTAGGGTTTAGGATTAGGCTTCCTCAGGATTTTGTCTTATATGTGGGTTGGGAGTTCCTCATATGGGTGGTTGTCAAAATTATGATCCCTTTTTGGGTACCCTAAATATTAGGGACCGTATTATCATAGGGACCCAAAAAGGGACCAGAATTTTGACAACCGCCCATATATTGGTTGGGAGTTCCTCATATATTGGTATGAAGTTTGAGGTTTAGGACTAAGGGTGTCAAGTTTCTTCCATAGTACCCACACACGCTCTTAGGCCAAGAGGTGTCCATCTAAGAACCCAGGACAGCACAAACTCTGATGCCTAGCAGTCTCTCTCTCTCTCTCTCACTCTCTCTCTTTCTCATGTATACACATATTTCTGTTCCTATTTCTGTTCCGTCCGTGCCTCTACCTGTCTAGATGACTATGTCCAATAGAAGCAGAAAACAAGCTGGCCATCTACAGCCATATACGTACAGAGAGGCAGGCTGGCAGACATACAGGCATTCAGACACACAGACATACTGTACGTACGTGCATGCATGCACAAATACATACAAGTACACAAGTAGCACGTGCAATTCGACGGCAGCTTGTCAAATGCATGGTAACGTTTTGCGTGCCCTGATGATTGGCGGGGGTACTTATGGGGACCCCCACCGGGACCATACTTTTGACAAGCAAGCGAGAGAGAGAGAGATAGAGAGGTACATACGGACCCTAGACCCGAAAGCCCTAAAGCTCAAACCCTACAAGAAGCAAGAAGGGGATCCCCAGTGACATAGGTACAACTACAAGTCCCTACGACTACGTACTCTATATGGTCCTATAACCATAGTTGTCCCGCTTAGCACCCCATCTCCAACTCAAACCTCGGAGGGGTCGCACATGCCTTATGGAGACCCATGATTAATAAGCCCCCTCCTTTTAAGGGCCTTAATATTAGGATCCCTATGATAATCCTTACTAAGGGGAGGGGGGTTATGAATCACAGGTCCGGGTTACTTGCAACCTCTAGGTTGAGGGTCGAGGGCTGGCGTGGGCATTGTCAAGGATTTCCCTAAACCCCAAATCCTGAACCCCTATTTGTTTCTTGAGGGAACTTACAACAACTTGCCGTAGCGAGGATTTAAGGTTTCCTTCTACTTACTGGTGGTTAGTAGGGAAGAAGAACATACAATCCATATATATATATATACGTATGTACATAAATATGTGTATATGTATTTGTATGTATATTCCTTGTAAGTCGTTTGTTGACTTGGCAGGAAGTTCCTTAAAGGCGACCCGTTTCAGGAGGTCTTCAGGGTTTGACTGATTTCATGCTTAGAGCTCGGACCTTCTCCGGATTAGGGCATGAGGTCACGAATAGGGGGCTGTATGGAGGCTATAGAGTTTAGATGATCTAGGGTTTAGGGTTTAAGGTTTCAGGGATTAGGGATATTAGCCCTGATAATGGAGAATCAAACGTACAAGCAAATGGAAGATGAGCCGGAAAGTACCCTAAACCCTAAACCCTACATAAACCCTAGTGGTGAACAGAGGGCATGTGAACTTTAAGCTCAGGTTCTGAGAGGGGTATGACTTGAGGTTGATGTAGCTGAACGAGCTTAGGGTTTAGGGTTTAGGGGTTTAGGGCTTAGGGGTTTAGGGTTTATGAGGAACTCCTATGCAAAATGATCTTCCCAAAGCGGGGTACTGCCACAGGAAATTTTCTTTCAGTTGAAAACCCTAAACCCTAGAACCTCAACTAAACCCTAGCATTGGGAAGCTGCCCGTGCCTGCACCGTGCCAAGTTTTTGGGGCTCATTTTTGCGTTCTAAGGGTTCGGCTTTAAGGACGGCTTCTTGGGTGGGCTCCGGGTAACCCTTTAAGTGGTCTTCCATTCTCTTTGGTCTACGCCTGGCACAGTTCAGAGCCTGCAGGCTGATGCTTGAGTATCTTGCTGCAGATTCACAATAATTTGTATGTGAAAATTTCTGCCTGTGCATAGAAACTAGGCAAATTGGTGTCGTTGAGAATTCGAAGCTCCGAGCTTGCCTAGCTGGCAGTTCTCAACATGGATAAAACCATAAGACTCTTTGTCAGAGAGGGCCTGCATGAAGGCTGAATGCAAAATATGCTATTGATGGAGATGGCTGTGAATCACTGGAGCAATGCAGAAGCGCTCTGCGCGGGCCAGCTGTTGGAGCCTGTGGGGTGATGATTTTGTCCTACATCTTTCTGGGCGGGCACCAACGTAAGCTTAGGCTGTCGCAAAGTTGGAGAGGAGGCTGCACCCATTCTACGCCCACCTGACCAACCGCAGATATCCCATAGGCAGCTCTCACGTCCATTCTTCGCGCCACGCTTCTTGCTTGGTTGACTCGCAAAGAGCTTTAATTCCCGTCATTCTAGCCCAGCACGACTAGTGATGACACTGGTCCCCGGTAGATATAGTGCAGTTGGGGGACCGTTTTGACTAATCAAAGTGTAATCAGTTGGTGGCTGTGTGCCTCTTGCCACTCCCCCTCCTACTCCAATTCCTACTCCTACACTCCTAGTGCTTACTGGTGCTTGAGGGTGGCGTGGGACTGAAGATAAGGATGATAATTCAAGTATACTGCGGATATATGTAGGGATCATGTAGGGACCACTAAACCCTAGTCCCTAAATCCTGAACCCTAAACCCTAGACCCTAAAATATTATGAGAATCCACTCCCCAGTTTCCCTTAAGCCTAAAGGGGCTCCAGCCCTAAACTCTAAACTCACTTTCGCTTAAGCTCAAGTAGAATGAGCCCGTCTTCTTGCAGCCAGGAGGCGGCCATGCACAGGGGGAGACACCTTGTTCCTGGCAGGCTACAAAGCTCACAGCATACTACTTACTGGTGCTTAAGGGGGTAACTTGGGGTATATGGAGTTGATTATGACATATTAGAAGGCATACGCTAAACCCTAAACCCTGAACATAACCTAAGGGGAGGGAGGGGATATAGGCACTGCAATGCGGGTATGTGCGGATTGTGTAACCCTTCGGTACGAATGGGCTTTAGAGTCCAGAGGCCATCAAGCAATGCAGGGGTCTAAGGCCGAGAAAGCTACCAACATCGTGTTGAGGGCAGCTTGAGATACCCTATACAATGATGATACTCTGAATCCAGAAGCTACTAATTATAGTGGACCACAATAACCAAAACCCTAAGTTTGAACCCTCAACCGCGCCTCCGCACTCCTACTAGCCTGGTCTTTGGGTGCACACAGGATCTTTTTGCCACCCAAAGCAAGTTACCCATAGCCAAAACCGTATGAAAGATCCCTAACGTTGACCCAGATAACACTCAAAATCCCAAACCCTAAACTCTGCTCCCTGAACCCTAAACCCTAAACTCCCTAAATTCCCTAAACCCTAAACCCTACCCCTAAACCCAACCGTGAGCCCTATACAGCAGTGCTCTGTCCTCAGAAAAACCTCCGAAGTGCTGCAGCGGAAACTGAGCACAAAAAGTCGTTTAGGGTTTAAGGTTTAGGGTTCAAATAAGCATTATGTAGAGGTATATAAGGGTATATGTTTTTTGGGGTTTAGGGTTTTGGATTCAGGGCTTAGGGTTCAGGATATACAGCTCAGGGTTTAGGCCTAAAAGTATATACTAATCTGAATAATCAGGAAGTTATCGATTTTCAAGGGGTTTGGGGGGATGCTATGTTTAGAAGGGCTGAACAGAAGGTTTCAAGGTCATCATACACTTGTGCAGGGGGAGCATCCATCAATACAATCCTAATTTCGAACCCGAATTCTAGGTAGCACACGAAAAGTGCTGTAAATTGGTGCTATACTGTTTCAACAGGTGACCTTTATTCCATCCAGACTTGGATCTCTTGATGCGTACCAAAGTGCTTCCCACTAAGAAAGAATACGTGTGGCCAAACATATCACCGACAGTAAGCACGACAACCTTCCGCTGACCTCAAGAGATTTGGAAAATTCTGTTGAAATTATCGCGCTTGCAGTTTGGTGATCCCATGGTTGTGGTAGACATGTCTAACGTATGATCGGCTTACAGTTTGAGCAGCACGACAATCTTGATTTGGATGAAACGGTATGCACCCCTGCCACAAATGTGTACATTCCCATGAGGGTAGCGCCTTGATGTTCCCCATATATGGTAAGATTTCAATTTATGGTTCGCCAAAATTGGACACTCACAATATCTATATATATATATATACACTCGCCACTACTCCTGCAGGATCCTATATACAGTCACAAAAAACCGATCACCAATAACCATGCACCCACCAAAGACGGATAACCAAAGCTCTAAGTCATGTACCACGGCGTGGAAGAGGTTATGGAGGATCAAAAGGAAAAGACAAACAACAGTGATAGTGGCTCTGTGGAGGTCTACAGCAGTGTGCATATTCAAAATCCGAGCATACCCTGCGTACGTATACCTTGGGGATTATGGCGCTACAGCATACTAAGGTACTTCTACCAGGTAATTAACGTAGAGTAGTTTCAATTCCCAACTTAAGGCCACGCTGATACCATTCCCTATATAAACCACCATTTAGTGAGGTCGGGTGAGGTCGCTTTGAATTGCCCAGTTGTTATACACAGTGGGTTATGGAATTGCAGTACACCCAGGTATCAACAGCGAGGAGAAGGCTGCCAATTCTACCTCAGGATTTGCAGCCTCCTTTGTCCCAGTGATGCACACTCCATGTTCCGAAGCCCTGACATGGCCCTGCACCCAAACCCCCCAAAGCCTGAAGACATTCAGGGTGGAAGTTACCAAGTGGGTGCCTTACATTGGCCTCTAAATGTGGCAGGAAACGGGTGTACCAGTTCTGTGCGCTAATATCAGGAAAGCTAATCGCCCCCTGCAATTGCTGAGCCTTTAGACCTATACCTCAAAACGTGTATGCTACACGGGCCTAAATAAGTACCAATGTCATTATGAGGTCCATTTGAGGTACCATAGACCATAAACATATAAGGAATATGGAACCACAATATTGGTAATTATCACTAAACCCTAAACCCTAAATAGTAGTTTCCATTTTCTTTTCCATTATCCCAATATAACCCCGATATAACCTTATTTGGTAATTATTTAGGCCCCTATACCCTAAACCCTAAACCCTAAGCCTATAGTACACACCACATCTGCAGGCTTGGAGCTCTTTCCACTTCAGCGCAAGCCAGCGGTCCTGCACATCTGCGGACAAAGGAAATCTGGCACCTAAACCCTAGGGTTTAGGGTTTAGGATTTCGGGTTTCGGGTTTAAACCGAACCCTTAGAACCCTATACGTCGCCACACTGAAGGTATTTGCAGTACTGCGCGGTGCAAGACTGCCGCCATCCACATTGTGTGCGGACCTATATGGGTGGTTGTCAAAATTGTGGTCCCTTTTTGGGTATCCTAAATATTAGGGGCCGTATTATAATAGGGACCCACAAAAGGACCATTATTTTGACAACCACCCATATGAGTAGATTAAAGCTTAAAGCTTAGGGTGGAGAGTGTTGGGTTGAGGGTAGAGACCTCAGAAACAATGCAACAGACTGTATTCAAGTATATTTGTCACTAAAGATAGATTGGATTGGATTTTTTCCGATGCCTACCTTACGAGGCAGTGCCTGCCAGTAGGTCGCGAGCCTGTGATGCTAACAATGACTGTGTTCCCAGTAGCAGTACAACGTAAACAAAGTTGCAGCGGATATTAAGGTCTAGGGCTTAGGAGATCCTATAAGCCTTCTGTCGGGAAGATACGGGGCGTTTAAGCTTCAGGGCTTAAGGCTTGGAGTTTAGGGTGACTGCAGGGTTTCAGGGTCGATTTAGGAACAAACCCAAAGCATGCACGCTATAGTTTAGGGCTTACCTAGAGTAACCTGGTCCCTTGAAAAAGGTAAAGATACCAAACTGTTAGGTACGAAGCCGATTTCATTGGGTACATAAGTTCCTCTAGGTAAATTTTAGGGAGTTGTTCAAAATACTTGTCCCCTACATGACCGCAAGGAAGGCTTCCCTTTAGTGTGGGATCCCCTTTGAAGGAAGTGTAGGGCCTTGTCATTCAGAGACATGGTCCACTAGACTCACATTGTAATGTCTAACCACCCGGCTAAGTCCCAAAAAATACCCGAAGTGCCAATCCCTGGCCGGTCTGACTTCAAATTTGGTTTCAAATTAGTCTATGGAATGGGTACTGCCCCCACCCAGTAACAGTCAATACAAGCGGTACTACTAAGATACATGATCAATAGTACGATTACTATGCATTTGTTACTGACTGGGAGCTGTATCCAGTCCATGTAGATGAAGAGAGAGAGTGGGTCGTTGAACGGCCCCGTATTTGAAGTTGAACTTTTATCTTTTCAAAACCTTTGCCGCAAACCCTAAGCCCAAAGCCCTAATCTAGCCCTAATCTAACCCTAGTTTACTTCCCGTGAACTCACACTCCCAACAGCCCCGGACCGTGAGCCCTAAACTGGACTTAGGGTTTGGGCTGAGGCCCGAACCCTTCAAAAACCCGTAGGAAGGGCTTCCAAACCAAAAACAATAGGTATATTACATTGGCCATGCTTTTGGGTATGTGGAAGGTCCAGGTAGATCCTACAACCTTCAGCGTGAGTGTTCCTCGCGCCTCCAGGTCAAACCTGCACTCGCCAAGCAAGGTATCCTTGAAGCTGCCAATCGCGTACGCCTGCTTGGAGACCCACCCTTTGGGCTCAAGTGCTCAAGTGATGGAGGGCTTAGGGTTTAAGTCCCAATGCTATATTCTGCATGGCTCTTGGAACCAAAAGCCCTGATATTTAGGCACTTGGAAGCTTAGGGCCATGCATGTTTATAAGGGTGTATACTGTGGATGGAGGAAATCGTTTATGTACCCTATGCCGCAGGAATTTCAATATTCTTGGGGTCGTTAACGGTGCAAGATCTCTTCCAACCAGCGGTGTAGATTTCCTGGTTCATGGGTTGGAACTAAAGGTTGGGTTTTGGGTCATGTTGGACATGTGCAGTATTGAAGAGGCCCAGCTTGTACGGTTTTATCAAGGGGGATACTAGGAGTCTGGCTCCGGGTGCGCCAAGTGCCCAGGCTGGCACCGTTCGTGTTCCAAGAGCATACGCTGACCAGAGCATCCGTGCCCAAATCATAATTCCGTTCGTGTTCCAAGAGCATCCGCTGATCATGATTCCGTTCGTGCTCCAAGAGCATACGGTCACCAGAGCATCCATGCCCAAATCATAATTCCGTACGTGTTCCAAGAGCATACGGTGACCAGAGCATCCATGCCCAGATCATAATTCCGTTCGTGTTCCAAGAGCATACGGTGACCAAAGCATCCATGCCCAAATCATAATTCCGTTCGTGTTCCAAGAGCATCCGCTGACCAGAGCATCCATGCCCAAACCATAATCCCGTTCGGGTTTT
>CAJNIZ010033636.1:13578-56312 GCA_905231905.1 Symbiodinium pilosum | reverse complement strand
CAAGAGAATCCACGTCAATGGGTGTCCAAGAATGGGTGTTATCGTTTTTTTTCCTCTTATCGTTTGTCCAACTAAAACCCACAGTTTACATATTTGCGGCGCGCCTAGACATAATTCTCTGGCGCGGGGTTATTATACAATCCCTTATGGGGATCCCCCAAAAAGTGTATCCCTACTCTTGGTCTTGGGCCCCCATATGTATTTATACAGCCATAATTTCAAGCAAGCCCAAGGACTTCCAAAGTAATTCACCTGTTCGGGAACACTTCTTCGGTTTTGGCAAAGTTTGTGGCTGGGGTCAGCGTTGTGCCGCCCGCCACCCCCAAAACTGGGATCCGCAGAAGAGGGTGCCCTAAACGGGAGACATCTAAACTCCAAATGAACCCAAAGCCATAAGTTTGACGCATCCCCGCATCTTGGGGCTCTTCACTTGAAATATCAGTGCAGTGAAGCACATAAAGGTTGAAGGACTCAAAGCCAGCCCGGACAAACTCTTGGAATCGCTTCGGAAAGCTAGCAGAATACAAACTTACCCATAAGGCCCCAGTTGCTGAAAATCCCATGTGATTCCATGCAGTGCACATGCCACAAGGTGATGGAGCCCTATCCGGATAACTAAGAATAGCAGGAACATCCTGAGCATTTCAAACCTCGTCCAGACCGTCTGCACAAGAGGACTGCGCGTGATCCTGGCTCTGCTTTAGGATCTACAAGAAGGCTCAGAATAAGATCAGAAAGGGAGGAGCGTGGTTGTCACTGTGCGTCGCTTAGTGAGGTTCTAGCTATAGGTATTCTGACTACAACTCACGAATGCCTACCCGCGAGCAGGCACCTTGTAGGGGGTGGGGAATCTAATTCTAGGAGAGTTGTTGGGACGATAGCTGGCGATTGAATCTCGGTCCATTGTCGCCTTCCCTACTATGTGCCAAGGAGTCTTGAGCAGGGATAGCATTGCGAACAGACGCATAGCACTCTTCCTGCATTCTTTCCGGGCGAAAGCTTCTTCATGTTTACTCTAATCCCAAGGTGTCACTCCAAAGGCCCACCCCCTCAGTCCTCTACAAACCTAAATCCCAACCCTCTCAGGCCTTAATCCTAAGCTTTCTACAAGCTTGAACCCTAAACCCTGAAAACCCGCAGACTCGCCAGACTCGTGAAGTTTTTGTGGGCTGAACCCTAATCCCCTCCCCTAATACTAAATCCCCTCAACATCAAATACGCACTAGATACTGCAGCATACCACAGTGGGGATGTTCAACATTGGGTGGGGTGGGGGGTTTTCATATCAGGGGTGGGGATGAAACCCTAAACCCATCATCTGCTCGGTTTGATGCCAAGTAGCGGGGCCCCAATGTTGAGAAACACCCGAATCCCTCTCCAGGCCCGGCAAGCAATCTCAAACCTCTCTGACCTTACACCCTAAACCCTAAACTTCAAACCCTACAGCAGCGTTGTTCGGGGCAGGTCCAAGTAGGTAATACAGCTAATTACTCTATTTGGAGTCTATGGAGAGGACTTTCATGGGGATCTACTCCCTCAGGTCGCGGCTTATTTAGGGTTTAGGGTTGAGGATTCAGGTTTTAGGATCTAGGGTTTAGGGTTGAGGATTTAAGGTTTAGTTTAGGGCTTCGGATTTAGGGTTTGGGGCTTAGGGTTTGCAGTCTAGGGTTCCGGGTTATGCCAGCCTCCGTCTGAAGACGCGATGCCAGAGGATGAGCGATTGGGAACGGCCTTCGTGAACCCCCTTCCCAAGCCCTGGACTTTATCTTAGCCCTAAACTCTAAGACCTGCACCTCGAAATCGTGATACGCTAGAACCAAACCCTAAATCTAAGACCCTACAGGCCCGTGACTTAAGCAGATCCCAATTAGACCTGGCTACTTCACTCTTCTGCAAACGCCGCGGGTGCTTCCACTGTGTTTGGCGCTCATCTAGCATCTGATCCTGACTTTCACAGAGGGCAGTGACTTTTATTCGGGGGCCTTGCAATGCCCTTCAAAGACC
Organism: Symbiodinium pilosum; assembly: GCA_905231905.1. Classification (NCBI taxonomy): domain Eukaryota; class Dinophyceae; order Suessiales; family Symbiodiniaceae; genus Symbiodinium; species Symbiodinium pilosum. The sequence continues at coordinate 54,308 of CAJNIZ010033636.1, read as the reverse complement.
GGATCCTGAGCCTTGCGATTCCCAAAGACTTATGACTTCTTTTTTCAGGGCTCTTATGACTTATGACTTCGACATCTAGAATCAACAGCCAAAAGGCCATCTCTATGTCCCCCGATGCCTCTTCTGCATCCTCGGAAACCCAAACGCTTTTGCTTTTAAGACAGCCTGGCCTGTTGAAAAAGCATTCAAAATCTCTCGCGCCCTTTTGACCGCACTTCCCTTAAGCCTAGACGTCAAGCACGCAAACCCTAATGTTCTTTGTCTTCTTAGCCCTGACTTGCTGCAAAGCTTGAGGGTGCTATCCTGGGAGCACAGGCGCCATTCCCCCTTAAAACACTGCCACTACCCACCAATCCCTGGCTTGACACGGGGCTGCTTGTTGGCCCATATATATATATATAGAGCGGTAGACATGTGCTACTTCAGGTGCTACGTGTGCTAGAGGGAAGGCCAGCCCTAACATGAGGCAGAGGTGGGTCGGCTGAAGCCCATTGGGATAATATTAGGGTTATATTGGGTTGTATGGGGATAATGGAAAAGGAAATGGAAACTACTATATTGCTGACGCTGCTGGGTCTCTCGCCGACGATTCCTCGGAGGAGCATCAAGGATTCGCCTGGCTGTAGAGGTGGTAACTTGGCTGGATATTTAGGGATAATGGAAAAGAAAATGGAAACTACTAGTTCGGGTATAGGGTCTAGGGGGAACACTACATGGGGATTTCCGAATACTAGGTGCCCTCTTGGGGAGTTTGCAATGATATGGATTATGGCATTTCAGGGCCTGCATTGGGCACGGAACCCCCCTACATTTCATGCCCCCCAACCCGAAACATTGCGTATGCACCCAAGAGGGCTGGCTTCCTATAGTGAGCATCTAAGGCTATGGAGTGGAAGAGGCACATAAGCCATTGTCTAAACTCCTTAAAGGGGGATATATAGGGGATTATATGGGGGACTACTATAGGGGTTATTAAGGGGGATACTAGGAGTTTAGACAATGGCTCACATAAGGGGGAAGAGAGTGCTAGTTAGTTGCAACGGAATGGCTGCATGCGCACAATGGAACTCTGCTAGAGCGTTCTCGCGGGCTTCCAGATTCTTGGGTTACATCGTTGCTGGCTTGAGATTCGACACTCAACGCTACTTGCACCCAAGACCCCTAAACCCTATAGTAATAGTGCGACGTCCTTCCAGTGCAGGCGTAGAGCCTCTGGCCCTGAAGCCTGAACCCGAACAACCTGAACTACTGGGTTGCTGGTAAGGAACTTAATTCAAGTTACTATATTCAGGAAACCCTATTATTTACTATATATTCATTGCCATTATGGTAACTTAATTTAAGTTCCTTAACAGCAACCCAGACTATGAAGCCTGAAGCCTAAGCCGTCCCGTCTGAGGACTGTGTGGTAAGCCCTGCCGCCCAACCTTACAAGCAGCAAAATGCTAAACTCACACCTTAGTCGCCTCAGTATACCCCAAACCCTAACACCCTAAACCCTAAGAGCCTAAAATCCTAAAACCTTCAAACTACAATCCTAAAACCCTCAAACCCTCAAATTCTAAAAAAATAAAACCCTCGACCCTGAATACCCAACAGCCGAGTCTGGCCTGAGAAGTCCTGGGTAGATGGGAGAGACGCTCTGCTTGCACGAGCTGTCCTCTTCAAATGGGATTTCTCAAATAGGAGTCGGTGGGTACCCCTGGCATGTATAGAGACTACAAGAGGCCGTTAAAGATTCTATAGTGGCTGCGTGGATAACCCCCAAGCGGCTACCGATTGTTTTGATACTTGAAACAAGCAGGTTGTTGTCGAGCTTAGGCTGTAACCTTCATGTCCGCACCTCGCAGCTTCAATTTGAAACTGACGTCTGCGAAAACTTTCAGAATAAGAGTTCAATTATTCAAGCAGCTTGATGCGATGTGCTGACTTACGCATTCAGGGCTGCTGTAATACGAGGAGTGCAAGGCCGGGGGTGCCCGTGGGTGCAAGCTGTAAATCCCCAAGCAAAGACCGGATTTAAGGTTTAGGCTAAACACTCCTAGGTCCTAAGCCGTTCAATTTGTTGGATTCTGCGAATTTTCAACGAACAGGGCCTCTGGGCTTCAGGACAGCGAGTTTCCTGTTGAGGATGTGTTACACGCTATGTAAGGCCTCCCCCAAATTCTGCTCATGCGGCCTTTCTGCTGGTGCGTGTAGAAGCTTCAACAACCATCGCGGAACCCTTTTCAAATTGAATAGGCATTTTACAGTGGGATGTACCCCCTGGGCCTTCCAACCACGAAAGCTTCAAAACTTAGATATAGGATGCGCATAAGCTTCCTCGACAGCATGTCAATTTCCGTTTTCCAGCGGCAATATGTTTACACTTGACTTTGTTCATAATGGGCGACAGTGACAAAGTCATGCTTAGGACTCAAACGGCATTTCACAAAGCCCTCTTTACTGTTCATTGTTGCTGGAATTGTTCAATGCCAGATTTCTTGGGGCAAGATGACGAGGAACTCCGTGTGACATGCGAGCTTTTATCCTAAACCCCTAATCCCTAAACCCAGTCTTCTTAGGTCGAGGATTTGTTGGGCTATAGTGTCATCCCAAAATCTTGTACATCCTTAGCCGTAGCCGTGGGGAAGGTAAACAGCCCGACGTGTAGGGTCTAACCTTGGTTCCTTTCCTTCTATCGCCAGCCTGTGACTATGGTAGTTGGTGGGCGTCGGTTTACCAGCTTTGGGACTTGCAAGTTAGAGCTTGCTGTAGCCATGCTCCACATCTTCTTCCCTAACTATCATGTCGTAGATGATTGGCCCCCCAAATTGGAACATCACGTGGGTCTCTGGGCCCAAGCATACTAGATGTCGGACGATGAGGCATGCTGCTGAGTTCTCATGGGGTGTAAGCCCATCATGAACCTCGAGGCGTAAACGATACGTTGCGGCACATGTACCCTAAGGGTCCAAAGACCCAAATAATGGGGTTGTAGGGCCCAGATACCATTAATATTATAGCATTTTGGCCCTAAAGCCCACTTATTGGACCCTTAACGGTACATACACTGACTCCAAATTGACCTGAAACCCTGAGAAGGAACCACAAAGAGTGCCGTCATTTGGAAACAATTTTGCGAGAGAATTAATTAATCTGTTTCAGCCGTGCGACTGCTGCTTGGGCTACTAGGGAACTTGTGACTAGCGGCTGGAATGACCCTATATTCTCACCCGCAGTTCAAAGGCAGCCAAGAACGAAGACTCGTTTGCGGATTCTGTGGGTGTTGCCCTTTGCCCGAATACCCGGATACATCCCGAAACCCTGGTTTATTTCACTCCAATGTGTTTTGACTGGGACTGGCTTAGAAGCCTGAAGCTTCAACCCCAACGCTGAACCCCAAGCAAGACATTCATTGAAGTTGAGGCAGTTATTTGAAGTCAGAATCTCTTCAAGAAACCGATTCATCCTGGTGTTGGATGATGTAGAAATGCAGGTTCATCTCGGCAGTTAGGGGTTATGCAGGCTGTATAGGCTGTAGGGGGACGCCCCCAGTCGCCTGCAGAGGAGCTTGGAACTGGGTCGCTGTTCGGCGGGGGTCCGGACTCTTCCCGCGAAGGCGCCGCAGCCTTTCCTGAAGCACTTGTGGCTCCGGAGATCCAGGAGAGGAATTTATCCAATTGGGCTTCGGGGTTTGGGATTGAGAGCTCGTACGCTGTAACTCCTGCTTCTAAGTCTTGTCATCTGCTGTCTTGAAATGCGAGGACGAAGCTTTCTTGTAGTTTGAGGCAGTGCTCTTATCCAACAGCTGCAAAGCGCAGAGCAGGGCCGTACCAGGCTGATGTAGTCGGTGGCTCTAACCCCGAAAACCAAACACCGATGCCTCAAAACCATTAGATTGCATGGTAATTGAGCAGTTCCCGGGCAGCTTAACCATGCATGGCAAGATTGTAGACAACATGCTCCGAAGCTTTCTATACTGCTTCTTCGACTACAGGTCTTTTGCGAGGGCCATCACTGCCCCCCAAAACACCCGCAGCAAGGAAACAGTGGACTTTGTTCGAGCCTCAGCCCTCCCTGTCAGAAGGCTCGTTCAGCTACAGTACGTTCTGGAAAGCACATGGAAGCCCTAAGAGCCAGAAATATAATTCTATTTTGGGGTTTTGAGTTACCAGCTCACTTTGGAGATGATCTGTTTGCTAAACTCCCACGCTAGGGTCTGGACCATTGTGGCTCGTGCGCGGGGTGTCAGGTTACCTCGAACAAAAGTCTCCCTCTCCTCCCCTCCTACTTCTTCCCCTCCTACTTGCCAACTTCGTTTGGGGCTCAGGTTGGTGGGCTTCTTGCTCATCTTCGCCCCGTGGTTGCTCCTAATCCCTTTTAGTTTTGTGTTTGCTTCTGACTTGCATGCCAACCTTCCGGATAATCATCTCCTCCTGCTTCCTTCAGCTGCCCATTTTGTTATACTGGCTGATTTATGACCGCAGGTTTTGGGCAAGTTGCCAGAGGCAGAAACTCAAAGTCTGGTCTAGACCTTGCGTCCTGCAGGGCTAGGGCCTAAGGAGCGGACAAACTAGAGCCTGCTTAGCGACACCTCCTGAAACTGAAGGTCTCAACATGCCATATCCAAAGGATATGTAGGATTCTGCTCAGCATCTGCGACCCACATGGTAGAACTGTAGGAAATACCCTATGGTACATGTCAGGGTATTGGAATAATTGCGGACTGCCGAGCAGGCTGCATTTGCAAACTGAACCTTACCCCCACCCTAAAAAGTCTAAACCCTAAATAGTAGTTTCTTTTTCCCCTATCTCAGTATAAGCCCAATATACTATAGTAGTTTCCATCTTGTTTTCCGTTATCCCTATTTAACCCAATATCTTTCCTTCGAAGCCTTTTGCATTCCTACACCCTAAACCCATTTGCATCCTCGAAGTTGTGCCAACAACCTACCCTGGACTTTGGGGCTGTTCGAATCCACGTATTGACTGAGGCTCTGAGGAGTTCCATGTGCACGACATATGATAGGGTTTAAGGTTTATAGGGGTTTAGGAGGGGTTTAAGGTTAAGGGTTTAGGGGTTTAGGGGTTAGGGGTTACCCAGTACATGTAGTGATTCGAATCGAACATTTATCCGACCCTACAGCTATGCTTGTGCACGCTGTTCGATTGTGTAAGGTAAAGCGAACACCAAGGAAGCTTGGAAAACTTAGGACGACTCATAGTAATAGTAATAGGAATAGTGAGTAACAGTAATAGTAACAGTAATAGAAATACTAACAGGGATTAGCGGATATAGGTACCCATTGGGGTAATATCAGGGTTTTATTGGGGATATATTGGGATAATGGACAACAAATTGGAAACTACTATAATGGGTTCGATGTTCATGTGTATACCCATGTTTGCGCTGTTCTCAGGTTGGGACTATGAGCCCCTAGCTAGGCATGGGCCCTTAATTCTGGACCCCTTATACACCCATCATATACCAAATAGACCCCTACAAGCCCAAGTAAGGGTCCCTAGTTAGGATCCAGGAAGCAGGCAGGGGCCTCCCATGGTTAGGACATTAGACCTGTTATCTGTTAACACCTAAGTTCATGGTGAAAATTGAAATTACTGACAGAGATTTGTAGCCCTTGCAGCGTCCAGGGGTCAAACACAACTTTGGAGCACCCACAACCGCAAAGGAACTTAATTTTCAGCGAGTCAGATTCTTACGGATGCTTCGTGGGGAAGGCTTTACAGGGACTCCTCTACGTGTTATGTAAGATGGAGATTCGAATCAAATGCTCCCGAGACTTATGGTAGGGCCTCTAAACAAACTCGGGCATGTAAGGGACATAGTCTCACATTCCTGCGAGCGCATTAAGCTTTCAAATTGCTTCTCGCGCCCTGTTGCAATAGAAACTTGGTCGCGAAAGCCTGAAAATTTGGCGACCTTTGGCCATGTGCTTGCCATGCTGACTTTTAAGCATTACCATACAAGTGACAAGAAGAGAAGCAATCGTACCTCGAGATTTCGGGGAAACCTGGTAAATACAAACCCGAGGCCTGCAGCAGCGCGATCTGCACTAAGACACTTGAAGAACCTGGAGGAAAGCGGTCTGCTAGGGGGTTTACAGCTTCATGCTTGGTTGGTTGGTTGTGGATTACACGTATGCGGGGTCTTGCAAATTAGGCTGATACGTTTGCATTCTAGAAACACCGGCAACCCATTATCCGATGACCAGGAAATACTGAGGAATCCTGATGTTCGCTCACAAAAGACGTCCGTTCAAGGGTCTCCCTGAATGAAAGATCTCATGAATGCTGGATGTTCTGGACTTGGAAGGGTTTGGGACGGATGTCGACTGTTGTAAACTTAGTTCACTGAAGTGTTTTCAAACCCTGCGCAATGGGGCTTGCATGCAGGACAGGCTTCCAAAGCGTATCTGAAGCCCACTGCCCATGCCAAGGAGTCAAAGAGAGCACTGGCGCAAGAACACGGTGCCAATGCTGCTGAAGCATTGCTAATTTGTAAGATATCTGTCGCATGGGGTTTGTCCCGTACTCCTTCTCCCGGAAGCAATCCCTTCGCCGCCCTTTCACCGATCGATTGCACTCTTCGCGTGCAGCATTGTATTACTAACATTTGCAACCAAGAGAAGTTGTTCGGACTAACCGCTAAATGTTCGCAAAAACCTTTCGCCGCCCCTTCGCGATGCTTTCCTTTTCCTGTGTCGCCGAGCTTCTAATTATTTATGGGTTTGTGACCCTCACAGGAGGCGCCGCTGACTGTCCGAGATCCCCCATTTGACCACTGACATCAGCCATGTGCTTTTCAAGAGTTGCCATTCGACCTGATGTCAAGGACCTTGCGGAGAGGGCCACAAGTTTCTGAAGGATCAAAACACTGGTGTCGCGAAGATCTCCCTAAACCAAAAATACACGGAGTCATCCAGAAATTTGCGCCCGGGACGAACCTCATCAAGGGTCGTCCTTCAAGAGCTAGACCAGAAAGGATTCAGATCAGGGTCTCAAAATACTGCTGTTACTCGTATTTTCTTGCTACTATGATTACAAATTACTGCGATGAAAATTACGCCAGTATTAATATTCTACGCTAGTATCTTTATCTCTATCATTATACAAGGTGACATGGTACCGAAAACTACCAGCCAGAAAGGAACCACGTGCTAAAGGCCCGACGCAACTCGGTAGCTCATTTACGACGTTTCCTTATGCTTACCGGTTCTTGGTAGTGATAATAAAGATGATATTCCCCTATTCCGTGGTAAGAAGCATTAAGCATGGGCTTTGCAGGGCTCAACTGCATGACCGACAGCATTTCGCCTGCGAAGCGTGTCCTGCCTGAGGAGCCGAGTACATGCAACCTAAACATTCCTAAGCCATCAACCTTGGCGGGTGTCTATCTGAAACCTTTGGTGGAGCTTAATCCTAGCCCAAGGCCTAGAACCTAATCCGCAGAAGGCTCCGCCAGAACCCCTCAGGGTCCCTTCTCGGGATTGCCATAATTAGAGTTATAGCATTGCATGTGGGATATAAAAGGCGGCTACTATACATGCCCTTAGACATTGACATCCTATCCCTATATACGCTGCATGAAACACGAAGCCCACTTCTTTCAGTCATGACACATGTCTGGAAAACATGTTATCGCTGATGAATAATTAACAAAGGTTTCCCCAACATCTCCCTATGTTTCCCCTATTTGCGCGTATACATATTTGTATACATTAGACAAAAATCAGGGACACAACATATTAACGCTGATGAATAAAACAAGGTTTCCCCAACATCTCCCTATGGTTCCTCTATCTGCGTGTATGCAACTTTATATATAGAGAAAAAATGACGGTCCCCAGACGTTGAAAAACTTCCGTGATGCTTCTTGAATGATACCCTGATTTCCTGTTCAAAAGATTTCATGCCATAGCCCTACCTCTATTTTCTCAAACGTATGGCCTCAGAAACCCGAAGCCCGAAGCCCTTGATCACTTTGAGCTCTATAAGTCCTGAAACCCCAAAAGCATGTAGCATAATAGCCCTAAGCCCATAATGACAGCCACAAATGCCATGTTCGCATACCTTTGGGGTCCAGGTGTAAGCCCTTCATCACTAGACGGACGGAAAACCTCGGCCGAGGCGGCGTGAGATTCGCGATTGGGTTCGCCTTGCGCTTGGCGCCCAAGACAGGGTAATGGGGGATAATGGAAAAGGACATGGAAACTACAGTAGTATAACGGGTTATATAGGGTATATATTGGGGTTATAGAATAATTCCAAATTCCAATTCAAGGCCATGTTGGTACTATTCCATAAGCAAACCACCATCTAGAATGAGGTCGCTTTAAATTGCCCAGCTAAGAACGTTCTGAATTTGGTGCTTTGTGTTCTCAAAATGGGGGTATAGCCTTAGGGATCCTGGGGGGCTTAGCTGCGATTGTACAGTTCCCTCTCCAGGGTTGAGGGCTTCGGGACTTTAGGATTTCATTAGGGTTGCAGGAATCTAGGGCTTCGGGAATTCCTAGCTATGTTCCTGGAGCTTGATTGTCAACTTTGGGTGTATGGACGGCTACCCTAACCTTGATAGACATCCAAATCTAAACATCTAGTGCTCACGTGTCTGTACATCCGCTGCATAGCTGCAAAGCTTTACAGCTTAGGATACCGTTAAGGGCAGGAAGTATTCATTTGAGGGTTGGCTGCTGGAAACCACAGTCTCCGCTTGAAATGGCAAATGTAGTTAGACTCGATACTCAACACGAAGCATCCGAGTCATGAAATGGAGTGCTTACGGGGGACCGATGACCTGAGAACTGCTCACATGGGCAAATGGCAAAACTCGAAACACTTTGTGGGCAGTCGTGGCCATCTATGCAGCGAACCTCCAAACACTTACGATCTTCACAGCCCCTGCAGCAGAGCAGGTACGAGCGACAAATTCAGAACCGGAAAGCCTGTTGGCTCTGCAAGATCTAGCAAAAGAATTCGGGCTTCAATCCATGGAAGCTTCTGCTCAGAATTACCAAGGGAGCAGCAAGAATTGCGGATAGATAGGGCTTATATGAACCATGTAGGCACGGATGTAGGATGCCTGCTCTGGAAAGCAATTCAGTGAACCTAGAACATGGTAGAGATGCCTGCTAAAGAAGTCCATCTGAGATTACCGCGGGTACAGCCAGCATGAAAGCACTTCTCCCCCAGTTTACAACTATCCATGATCCTCCATAACACTGGACGACACTGAGCTTAGAAGTACCTACTGGTTGCGCCTTTTTGCTGGACTACAAACGCATTCAATAATGCACCCGCAAGGAAAATAGCTGAACATGCTGGACCTTGATCAGAAAACTGCGTCCACTTTTGAGGGTCACTATGAATAGGGCAGATCGCTCTGGAGTGGAATACAGAACCGCATTTTATGAACATGCCCGGCTGAAGCTGAAGAAACGCTGGAATCACTGAGAAGCAACAGAGCAATCCCGAAACAAAGCTAAACAACCTGACGCTTAAGCTGCAAGCCTGGAAACATAATCACACTTTACAAGAGTGAAGCATGAAATCCCAAATCCCAATGGCCCCAACCAAGTCTATGATTGTGGCAAGCGCAGCCCCAACCCGCCTTCAGACCTTGATCCCAAACTCTAAGCAGGCTAAGCTGAGCAGCTACGCGAGAAACGCCGGCTGTGTCTACATAAGATTGGATGCCCTCCGGACAGACGATTCTTGCACTTGCCCTTTCTTGGTCGAGAGACGGAAGTTGAAGTGTCTGGGGACAGAGAACTTTCTGTTCTTGCTCTGTGGGAACAATCCACCTAATCCACTTTCCAAAAGATCCAAGTACCAACCATACTTCCATTTACCCTTCCACTTCCCAGAGATGCAGTCCCAAAATCCCAGATATCCAATCATGGGTGCGTGAGCCCTCAAGGTATGTTTCAACCCTTGGGGTTGGGGCCTTGGGCAGAGGATTTAATTCAGTACCTGTACCCTGAGGCTCCAAGTACTCAAATAGTAGATCATTTGGGCCCAAATAGGTTCCTATATAGGTACTTGGGCCCTAGTTACATACTATTCCAGTACTTGGACCCTCAATTCAAAATCATGAGGCTGCTCATGGCCAAACTGCCAGAAGAACCGGATAAGACATGGCTTAAGGTTTGGGGTTTGGGGCCTGGGCATCCGCTGGGAACAAAAATGTTTAGGGTTTAGGAAGAGGAACGAGTCATTGATCCCAGTCTCCCGAAGCCTAGAGCTAGATATGCTGTGATTCTCAACCCCAAAGCTTAAACCAAAAGCAATAGCCCCTAAATTCTAATCTTGAACCCTAAGCCTCAAATCCAGACTCCCAATCTCTAAGACTCAAAAGTCCTAGTCTTGAAGCCGAAGTCCAAAATCCAGAATCCTAATCCGCAAGTCCTAATCATTGAACCCTGAATCCAATATCCAGAATCCTAAGCTTCAAGCCCTGCATGGAACTCAGACCTCCTGTTCGGCGGCTCGCTGTCGCAACGCCCTTCCGCGCAGTACAACTCTCAGGGTTTACATGCTTCGGACGGCAAAGAGACCTAAATCATGGCAATTATAGTTCATGGTTTGATGTTTGGGGTCTGGGCGTTTGGGCATGGGGGCTTTGGTGCGCGGTATTTGCTTAGGGTTGGTTTGCCGACGCTTAGCAGAGCATGGAGGAATGGATTGCAGAGATGTCTTACGGGGATTACCCGGAGCCCTATACAGACCACTTCCAGCATCCACGGTGTTTCTGAAGCTGTGCTGCATAGACCGTATTGTGCAGAATCCTGGCATGGCATTTAGACGTTGAAGGCCAACCTAAGGAGCTCAAACCCGAAAAGCCGATCGCAACAAGTCCTATCGATGACAAAGCCCAAGGCCAATGAATTCGATGGAAGGCTGCAATTTCAAGCTGTGGAGGCTTATCAAAAGCTTGTTTTACAAGAACGTGGTCTCGGGATTTCCAGTGATCTAGAACCAAAAGCCAGCACCTGTTCTTGCCAAAAAACAAATTGTTTTTAAGCGTCAGGATCCTAGGACCCCAAAAGTGGAAAGAGTGTTACTGGGGAACTGAGCTTATCCAGTAAAACTTGTACTGCAAGAGACTCTTAGTAGGAATGCCCTTTTACCTGAAGTTTTGACAAGCCCCTGGCTTATCAACTTGAACTATTCCTGAGTTCCACTTATAAAAATGGGGGGTGCATTTCTCAGAACTAGCCCCAAATATCCCAAAGGGAACCCCACACATAAACCCAGAATGTTCAAGAGCCGTCGCCTGGGGGGCGTAGTCGGCGCTTCGAAAGGCTCCGCCCCTGAAACCTCGCTCTGCTTTCCAGGAATAAAACTCACACAAACGACATCCGGGATAAGCGGATTATATGAGCCATGTTTATATGAGCTATAGTCAGAGCTCCTAGTATCCCTTTTGTAACTACCCCTGTAGAAGTCCCCTACCTAATCCCTTGTATAACTCCCTATACAGAGCCTAGATTTTGGCTCATAGAGGGATTATAACAGGGTCACATGAGGATTATATGTAAAAGGGATGTGCAAGGAGTTTATCCCCAATAATGGAAAAGCGGATGGAAAAGGACATTGAAAATGAAATGGAACCTGTGGATATTAGGTTATGTTCGCTGACCCTAAACCCTAAACCCTAACTCCTAAACCCTGGTTTGGGGTCTGGGATGGTTTGCGGTTCGGGTTGAAGGCTTAAGGCGTGGCCTGGCCCTGTCAGATTGCTTCCTAGGCAATTTGCTGTTGGTTACCAAGGATTGAACGTGGAAAGGTGTTAGGGTTTAGGGTTTAGAGCCATCCTGTCCGACCTGCACTTTGGTAAACATACACCGGGATAAATTCAGAACAGTCACTGGGTGTCGGATTTGCGGGGTTCGCGTGACTTCTCTGGGTCCAGGCCTTTCTGCTGGATTAACAGACTTGAGAGCTAAGAGCGCCATCTCAGAACGGATGGTCCTTGAAAGCCCTGGGGATTGCAAATGGGAACGACAGGTTCCAAAACTGTCATGCTGCTGCTATTATGGCCAATTAGGCTGGACTCAAGGGCTTCTTCTCGGGATGCACATAGCCCAAAATAGGTATTTGTTTAAGGACTTTGAAACCCTATAAAGTCCCAACAAGGCCCTAAGCAAAGCCCTATGTAACCTTTGTGGCTGTGTGGTGACTTTGGAGGACTATACCGGGCCATGCAGAGGCTGCACGAGGGGTTTAGGGTTTGGGGTTGAGGTGGGTTTAGGGTTTAGCGTTTAGGGTTCATAATGTGTATAGTTCCTTCCCCACGTCTGGGGTGTTTGTTCTCTCTTCCAATGTATGTCTGTTTACACTTCCTTGGCCAATTCCTATGATAGATATTCAGGGTTTCTCTGTAATACTTCACGTTAGCCCTGACTTAGTACCCGTTAGACCCATGCCCAGTCAGCCTACGGGTGGGTCAGGGGCGGGCCTGCCAGCACGCAACCATATAGGGGCATTATGTGGGGATTACAGGGGAATGTTTTGAGAAGCTCCCGACAAAGGACTATGCACCCCAAAAAGGAACTGGGTTGGAATATGCAAGGATGAGGTTGGCACTCCCAATCGTCCTTAGCAAGGGCCACTTTAAGATTTAGGACATGCTTTTCATTTCTCCTGCAGCGCTGCGGTCTAAAGCTAAGGGAAACAGGCCTTAAACCTGAACCCCCCCCCCCATCTCCTGAGGACCTGCTGCACTGCGCTATACCTGTGCAAAGAACTGCGTAGACCTAAACCCTAACTGGACTACAGGCCGTCGGTGGTTTTTTGAAAACTCCTTGGAACATGTGAGCAAGCCTGTAACTGGTACGAACTCTAAACCCTAGACTGGGTTGCTGTTAAGGAACTTAACTTAAGTTACCATAATGGGTATATATAATAAATAATAGAGTTTCCCCATATAGTAACTTAATTTAAGTTCCCTAACAGCAACCCAGTAGAGTTGCTTGGGATGTCACATCCCCCTCCGTTCCCCCGAGATGCCGGCTTTCGGATGTGACCGGCGTGGCCTATGCAAGTACAGAGTGAGTTTGAATTAGCAGTCGGCCAAACTGGGAACGGCATACATACATGTGCATATACGCATAACACCAGGCTACATGTGAGCTATAGTCTAAGCGCCCAGAACAATCCCCGATTTAACTCCCCTTTAAGGAGTTTAGACTGTAGCTCATATGGGGTCAGGCGCAAAGAATTTGCAGCAGACACCTGATACAGGCGAGCTTGAAGGAGCTGACGCCCACTGGACAAAAGTTGGACCCTAAACTCAGAGCATTCTCTGAGCTGCATTATGCAGAACTTGCAAAGATCCTAACTACCTATATGGGGGATACGAAGCTAAACCACACTCGTAATTCCTAGTCTATAGAAAACCTACTCTGTACCATATGGAGACTTAGGATCCTTTGGGTCATGGACAACTTGGGACCCTACGAATACAAGCCCACGTCACCCTACAAAATCAGAATCCCCTTTCAGGGGTGTGACTATACACTTAAGATTGGGCTTGTCATGTTCCCAGACCCAGAGTGGCTGGATGGGTATTCTGTTCTACTACTTTCTAGATTTAGGTGGTCTTTATGTTCGAGGCGTGCCGCTGCAAGGCTATGATGGAGCTTACCCAATCAATAGAGCTACGACCGCCAGGCTAAGTTTCAAGCCAACGGCTAAATACTACAGTAGCCCTAGTTTAGGATTCAGCGTGCAGTCTGTAAGCGGTGCTTATATGGGTGCTTCTCCAGATACGGCATTACGGTATGGAACCCTTGACAAGGAGTACCCATGATCCCTTTACGATGTACCTAGTAACTCGCATGCCGAGAGTTACGTAACTTATTGTTCTTCGCTGCATTAGAAATGCGAGCGCCATCCAGCATAGGATACCCCAGACCCCCTGAACCGTAAACCAAACAGCACAGTTTTCCGCAGCCCTGGCGCGCAGGACAATATTGAGGTATCTAGACGCCCCGGCCGTTGAAACAATGTAGCGGTATGATACAGGGTTATTAAGGTGTGTGTATATATATGAACGGGTATATATATATACACATACACACATGTATATGGATAGGGACATGCAGGGTTATATAGGGGTATATAAGGTCGTGCTACAGGACTGCTTGGTTGGACGATTGCCCATGTTGCGCGCAAACGGTTCCGAGTTTTGGGCTTGTACATTAAAAGATTACATGCCCCATGCCCCAGAACGTGCATCAGGATTCGCGTTAGAGAGGGCCAGCTCAATGCAGAATTCTTGCTGTTCACGAACTGCCCAATGAGGCCTTCGAACCAAGGTAACTGGGAAAGTTGTAACTTTACTACAAGATTCCCGGGCAAGCAAGGCAGAACCTGGGTTTAGGATTTTTGTTCAATTCAAGGCGGGCTTAGGGAAGATACAGCTAGATTTCCCCAACCTCTCTGATGTCATGTTTCGTACGGATACCCGCCCATTGAATCCCTGTGAGCGACGGCATTTGGTTCTAATCAAACACAAGGTCCGTTTGTAAAAAAAACACGTCATTGGTCTCGGGACGTCCGGAAAAGGTATCTAACGCTAAGAATCGTTATAGCCATCCCTCATGCACCCTCTAAAGCCCTCGGAATGAAAGCCACAGATGTCGATTTAGGCTATACCGCCAAGCTGGGCCACAAGACGGCGTGCGGCTTCTCGAGAAGAGCTTCCTAGGGTCCTCAGAAGGCTTTATCTTGGGGGTCACTCGCCAGCTTGTCAGCAGGGAACGCAGGAAACTTTAGGTAAGAATCCAGTCCATCCCCTGCTAGCAACCAGTAAGATTTTAGCTGTAAGCTTAGCTTGTGTTAAGGTTTAAGGGTATCCTGGGAAAGTCGGCCTTTGCAAGTTGTGGGACTTTGCGGCTGGCATATGCCCTGTTACAGTGGCTTGAAACGTGCACATAAAGATCCTCTTCAAGCTCTCAGGAACATCTGTAGCTATACATAGGTGGTATATTGTATATATATATATACACATACATATATACATGTTCAGATATGCATACACACCACGGCTACTTGTATGTGTTTATGGGTATATGTACAGCTATCTGTATATGGTACAAATAGATAGATATAAATATTTGTATATATACATATATATATATACGCTTTCAACTACGATTCCCAGCAAGCCAGGAACATGAGTTGTAGAGCGAACCTACGACTTAGTTGGAGTAAGTTGGAACCAGTTGCACCCTAACCCTAAACCCCAAACCTGGCTGCATTGCTTTCTTGGCATGTTTCGGCCCGGTGAGTTTAGTGCTTCACCCTGGCTATGACCCAGGCTACCTCTCTGCACTTTGTCTACATCACTAGGTATTGGTCCCAATCACCCTGTGAGGATTCGTAACCAATGACGCCATCGCATAAAGAGGGCGACCACCGCCAGCAACGGCCGGAGCAACCAACACCCCAGGCTTCTGTCGACAAAGCCACACGTACTATGGCCTAAAATCCTTAAACGGGGTTATATCAGGGACTATATACATGATCTCGCTTGACATGCCGGACTACGCGCTTGGCCTTTTGATTTGAACTAAGAACATGACCTATCTCGCTCAAACCGCAGTCCCTATCTACTTCGTGGCGGACTCAAGGTCTCTGCATGCACTGAGCAGTCTGCTCACAGCGATTGAGAGGGACTGCCTCGTTTCTACATCCCCAAGACCTCAAGCCTAAGCCCCAAGTCCCAATATCTCAATTCTAGGCCTCAATCCTAAAACCTGAGCCTCCAACCCTGTGTCCTAAAATCCCTAGGCCTAGACTGTGTGCGGATACCTTGGTTCTGAAGGGTGTCCATCAGGCCAGCACAAACCGCCAAACAACTGGCCTAGGGCCTGAGAATAAGGGTTCAAAGATTAAGGTTTCATAGTTTAGGGTTTTGGTCTTAGGATTTCATAGTTCAACAAGGATCTTACAAAGTCCCAATGTTTGCCTTGTACTGATTGAATGTGAGAAAGCTTAAGAGTAATCATCGCATGTGTTCGACCAGCACAGACTAGAACCTGGCAGCCCCGTACCCTAAACCCTAAACTCGATACCCTAAAGCCGACATCCTAAACCTCATGACCTCCATTGAAGTTCGAGGCTCAGGGCTCTTTCCCCGTAGCCGTCGTGTGACCCGACGGGTTGGAGTGGAGATTTGCACTTGCTGGCCTCGCCGGAAACAAAATTGAAAACCTTACTATGCAATGACGCAGTGACTGAAGACGTGCCTGCGGTGTAACTGCTCTTTATCCGACAGAGGATGGGAGGATGGGACTTTTAAACTCCCGTTTTAGCTAGTGCACAGATGTTGGATATGATTGACTTAATGATAGGAAGAGGGCTTCCACATATTTTGCATGTACAGACGCTGGTCTTTAATTACACATCTGCTCGAGAGGGAATTTCAGCCTCATTGTAGGTGTTGTTCTAAAAGTATGACGACGACGGCAAGTATGTCATGGATGTCGGGCATACGGTATTTGTGCTAGCGAAAGGTCACTGCCACAGTCTTTGATAACTGGGCCTTGAAAGAAACACCCCTTATGCACGCGACCGTTGTGATAAGTGTCGTACTTGATCTGGCACTGTGCTCTGCATCCTGCACTGTAGTCCCTTAGGCCGCAGAACTCTAACCCTACAGCATGAATACAGTGCAGACTATGCTCACTACCTTCCCCTCGGCTTTCCCGCAAAAGAAGATCTTGCCAAGGAAACGTACCTTACAAGAACAGAAGAAGACTGATCCCGCAACCAAACTGAGCCTTTCCCTGCGGGGGCTGCTGGCGTCTGCCCTGGCCTCAGGGTTGTAGGGTCTACCTAGTGCCTAAGATGTATTGCGGCTCAAGGACATTGGGCATGCCAAAAGCTGCAAACAATTGCTTGGTCAGGTCTGTTTCAGTATGCGGTTTCGGAGCAGCATTCTGGCGTTCAAGGTCATGAGACGTAAGTTCAGGGTTGCACGGTTGAGGGAAGGAATGGCTTGGGCTGGGGACATCCTGCGGACAATCGATCCCAAACACCACAGCAGTGCACCGAAAAGGTTAGGGTTTGGGGTATATAGGGTGTAGGGCACCATCCCTTAACCCTCAATCTTTGACGAGCCCTAAGCCACAAATTGACCTCAAGCTTTCTTGCAAAAAAACCTTTAGTGGGACCCGGGGATACTAGGAGCAAAAATGTTCAGCCCCGGGAAACCAATAAGCCCTAGGCCCCTAACCGCAAGTCATGCGCAAAGCGATAAGCGAGCCACTAGCTAGGACCATCTTTCTTTGGCTCTGGCTCTATGTGGGGGATTTACAGATAACTATTTCCAATTTGTTGAAGACATCACGACTGCAAAGGTCTATGAAGCTGTCTAGGATCCTCAGTGTGCGGATGTTTGCTTGTGCGCAGGCTGCAGTTGCTTACCTTTAGTTAGATGGGGAATGAAGGAATGGAAAAGAAAATGGGAACTACTATGATGGGCTATCTAATTTAAGACTACTATAAGGATCCATCCCTTCATTCCTAGTTAACGTTTTGATGTTGCCTAACTATCGGAGCACAATGAATGAAGACAAATTACACACATATACATACGTATATACACATACATACATACATACATACATACATACATACATATATATACATATATGTATGCATATATATATATGCTCCCCCCAGGAGCCCACGTTTGCGGGTAGTAATCCAGTATTGCAACATCATAAAGGCAAATAATTTCAACAAAGGATCTTTGTACGAGACTATAAGGAGCCTATAATCACAGAATTCTCCTGCAAATTCGCAACAACTTTAACAAGGGCTTTAAATAAAGAAAAGCAAGGCCAAAGATTTGAGACTTCGTCCTTAAAATTGAGACGCAGGTAATATGTATCGGACACCTATTTTCCATATTACTCATATATATATATGTGAAAAGAAACTACTGAATGTATTGAAGTGATTTCGATTTTTACAAAAAAAGGACCCATTGGAGACTGGGAAGAGGGAGCATACCAAATATGCAATACACTCAAATTAAAAACCCACTGGCAAACCAAACCTTCATTCCTACGAACGAAATAGAGTTCTCTCTTTTCCACAATAAAGATACAAACAACATACAGTTGACTTGAGAGAGGTCAAAGCTCCAGTTCCTTGCAGGTATTTCTGTTTGATCGCACAGAAATTCAATAGAATCAGCTGGAGCTTGAGTTCTTTCCTCCTATGGAGAACGTCTTATGAGTCTAACTCAGACATACTTCTATATCTCTCAAAACACCATATTTTTTCTTAATGCGCTCTGGATAGGGCCATGTATAGAATCAAGCCTATTTGTATCAGAAAGAGATACTTCTCTTCCCAGAATACGTGCATAAGAGCAGCCCTATTGATACTATGTGCGGGCCCACAAAATCGCAAAGTCCGACGCAATGCTCTAGCACATGGCTTTTGTTCTAGAACGAAAGGCGCATGTGAGAATGATATGAAAACACGACAAGGTCTAGTTTAGTAAGCCTAAAACAGAAAAGACGAGAAACATCGAAACATGACAACAGACAACTACAGTCCCGGGTTCCGTAGTCCGATCCCAGGGCTTCAGAAATTTGAGAATCCACAAAAAAAACAACAACAAACCAACAAACAAAGTACAACAACAACACAAAAATCTGACTACATAATTTGGGACAGCCCGAGATGTGGAGAATTGTTTTGCTTTGTTGCTGTTGTTTTGTTTTTGTTTGTTTGTTTTGTTTTTTTGTTTTGGTAACTTCTGAAGCTAATCCAATTATGTAGTCATAACTGTTGTATTGTGTTTTGTTTTTTGGTTTTGATAACTTGTGCATGCTAACCAGTACGAAGACCTATTGAGAATCAGCCTAAACTACACCTCCCAAAAACCGTAGAATTCCTGGTATCTGGAAATTGGAATTTCCAAATTTCCACTGCGCTGGCCATGACTTTTATATGAGGCGTAGGTTCCTGGGGGGGGGGGAGTACCATATACATGTATACATGCCTATGGTTCCCCCCGCCCCCGCCATTCCCATTTACGATGTTCTTGTCTTTTCAGGATATCGGATGCGGGACAAATTGCCGTATGAAAAGGTGTTGGCTTCCAATACAATCAAATTAAGGTATTGAAAGCCAAAAAACCTAAAGGATGTAGAACACAATCCTAAAAACAAAACAACAATACAACAACTGCATAGAATAATTTTGGTTGTTGATTATTAGGTCCTTTGTTCTTTGGTAAATATATACACGCGCCCACAGTTGCAAGGGCCAGTTCTGCGTATCCAGCCGTTTAGCATGGTCAGGACCTGCCTTGCTCATGCTTACTTAGGAATGGGGGATAGCTTCATATACTACTTTCCCCCCACTGAGTTAACCCGTATATAACTCATTCCACCATATCTAAGCAGGAGTAGTCCCTATTCAAACCCTAAACCAAACCCTACACCTTATGTCGCCGTTTCGCTGTCGGAGTTCAGCCTAATTAAGACACGGGATCTTAAATCGCAAATGGGGCGTCCTGGTGCTACAGCAGGAGTGGAAAAGAAAATGGAAGCTACCATGGCCCCCCAAAGGGTCCAAAGTCGCTATATGGTACAAAGCCCTAAAGCCTAAACCCTGAACCCTAATACGAGGAGTTCGGAATCTGGTCTGGGTTAGTCTTCTCTATCTAGGTACTTAGGATGCTCTGGGGCTTCCAGGGCTAAGGGCAACTCTCCCCGCTCCCGAATTGCGAGACATGCTCTCATGGCATCACCTGGGTTTATCATTACTAAGGGTTTGGCGGGCGGATTTTTGAACTAGAATTTCGAAATTTGGAACACTTGGAAGTTCTGAATCAAGGAATTTGGGAACCCTAAATAACGGTAAGTGTGTATGGGCCTGAGGGTTGAGGGTCCAAGGTCTGAAGACCCTCCTTCTAGTTCCATTTTTGGGTGCTATGTTATATTACCTTACCCAAAAACCATAATAGCAAACCCCCAAAAGGAACTACACGGGAGACCTTGGGTAGTGAAGCAGGGTCGGGCCTTTTGAAGCCCATCATGCCGAGAGGGCTTCAGGTGAGCTATAACCTAAACTCCTAGTATCCTAGTATCCTCCTTAATGACCCCAATAAGGCTGCCCTACATAATGGCCTACATTTAAAGAGTTTAGACTATAGCTGATGTGACTGCAATCTGTTCAGGCCCTAAACCCTACACTTAAACCCCAATTCGGCAAGCCTGAAGCTCTGAACTGCGCACATGACGCTGTGCAAAATCACGCTTTGACAAGCCGTGCGGCTCCATGCTTTCAAGTCTGAGGTCTGCTGGTAGTAAGCCGGGTTTCGGGTTTATATAGGGGTTATAAAAGGGCTATATGGGGGTTATATTGGAATAATAGAAAATGGAAACTACCATAGTATGTTAGGGTCATACTGGAAAAGAAAATGGAGACTACTGTCAAGGGTTTAGGGTTAAGGGTTTTACCTATTTCCTCTTGACGCTGAACCCATACCGGAATTGATGTGGAATCCTTGCAAACCTTGCAGTTAAACACCCTCCCTTTAAACACCCTCCCTTTTAACAAATCCTCCGCCGGGAAGCCCAGGTTCTGGTGCTCAGGTCTTAAGAGTTATAGTTCTGGATGCAGGGTTAGGGCTTCAGTTGGGGTTCAAGGTAGTTATAACTGGGGAGTCGGGTGGGGTTACCGAGATGTGGTAACCTTGCCTGACGTTCTTGCAACCTCACGTCTAGACCGCCCGCGAAGCTTCAAGTATGGTTTAGCCCAAGGCGAGAACAATGAGAGGCTAGACTGGGTTGCTGTTAAGGAACTTGAATTAAGTCACCATAATGGGTATATACAGTAAATGATAGGGTTTTCCCCAATATAGTAAGTAATTTTAAAATTACAGCCTTTAACAACAACCCAGTAGAGGGGGTGTGCCGGTAATTCGTATCTATGTCACGAATATCAGCGGCTCAGCTTCCCGAGACGAGCAAGGAGTCTGAATAGTTGCTATAGGGTTATAGTCCCCCTTAAGTAGATAGAATATGGCTTTGGGTACATTATAATAAGATCATATAAGATCCCCATGTACCCCATATTCTATCTACTTAAAGGGGACTATAATGGTTTCGGGGTGTCTAGGCTGTTATGGAGAAACACTCCCAATTTATCCTGCTGCTGCTGCTGGCCCCGGCTGCTGCTGCTACTACTGCTGCTGCTACTAGTGCCACTACTACTACTGCTGCTGCTACTACTACTAATAATAATAAAAGTCATAATAATAAATCCGAAACATTGTAGGGGCTACATTGCAGACTTTTCTTGTGAATGATGTGCTTGATGAGCTGACATCTACCACCATTCTGTGCGGCGAAGCCTCTTCAGGTACATCACCAAATACAGCAAAGGACCCTGCATGCACAGAGGCTGCACTGGCACTCCCCCTTAGACCACGATGGACCAACTATCTACCCAGACCCTCATTCGCGCTCTAGCCCAAACCCAAAGTTGTCTCAGGATCATGAGTGCCAAACTGCTTTCGAGCTTCGGGACTCTTTCCACGAAGCCGCCGGGACAAGCGTCGTGGAGGAGTTTCGGGATTCTGTTGGGCACCTGCATCTCAGTGAGCAGGGAGACAACTTCCTGCTAGGGTTTAGGGTTTAGGGTTTAGGGTTAGACATCTAGCTTAGGCATGGTAGAAGCACGGCACCCCGTTTTAGACACCCAAGCATTTAAACAGAACAATAGGTCTCTTACACTACTGTTGAACATCTGGAAAACATAGCTTGATGCTTAAAAACTCGAGCCTAAACAAGTCGTTTACACTACGTCTGCCAATGCAACCCGCTGGCCGCCCTCGCCCTATTCGATTGGTGCCGCTGCAAAAATCTAAAGTCTGTAGGGTTTACTGGGTTGCTGTTAAGGAACTTAACTCAAGTTACCATATTCTGGGCATACATATTATGGGCATATTGTAAACTAGGGATTTCCTTATTATTGAATGTTCACAAACGTTCCTTAACAACAACCCAATTTATAAAATCCATCTGGAGCTTCAGGGGCTGAAAATAATCAACAGGGCGGATCTGTGTTTCATGGGCTCCCCCACTACTCCTGCAGGTTCCCCCTTAATTAACCTGAATTATGCCCAATTATTCCTAAATAACCGTAATTAGGGGGGGAACCTAGGGGTAGTATAGGGGGGTAATAGGGCACCCACGAATTCGGGCATTGACCAAGAGGTCCGTTGTCGTGGTTCAGCCAAGTCTGCATCACGTCTCGAAGAAATCCTCAAAAATTATGAATTTCGGCCCTTTACAATTCCTATTTTCCCATATATTCTGTTACAGAACCCTAGGGCAAGCTGTGGTCCATGGAAGCCGAGTTCCCAATTCGCAAGATAGACCATGGCAAGTTTGAAGGTTCTTCAAGACAAGCATACGTGCGGTAGATCCGTTATTCTTTCATACGTTCCTCCACTCCAAAATCGCGCACGTCATAGGAACAAGGGCTGCATAATCTGAAGTTCAAGCCAGACTAAAGTAGCTTGCATGTCTACCCTCACTGGTTTGTGGAGAGAGAAATTTACCACATGATGCTGCGTCCAATTTCGGACAGCAAGGTTGCACATCAACGACCCAGGAAGTCCAAGACCATCCTAGCGGGGCTTGGAAGTCTAACGCTTTGGGGTTCAAGTTGTCGCGGTGTTCTGTCTTTGGGCCGCATGGTCGAAGGTGGGATGAAGAAAACATCACTGAAGCTGAAAACTTTTCAGCTTGAGAAAAGGTGAATTTTGGAGACTATGAATGTTGGACAGAGGAAAGAGGATGGGGCCTTGACACCAGAGATAAGTCACGCTAGACACATGGAAGACGCTCAATCAGGCCGCAAAAAGCCTTGTGTGTGTGTATACACTGATTCTAAGCTAAAGGTTTTTGGTATACTTCTTGACCAGGCATGAAACCATGATGTGGGCATGTGCATGTTTTTCAGCTGAATGCAGGGGATGAGGCATGAAGCAACGATGTGGACACATGCCTGTTTTTTCACACGAACGCAGGGGGCCAGGAGTGTGCTTGAGAGTCTTCTGCCAGCGAAGACGCTCTCAATGCACAGTGATATGAAAAGGGGACGCCTGCGTCACGTACCTGCATGTACAGAAAGACAGCAAAAACAAAAGGATTGTTGATCACATTTGAAACGGTGGAAGAGGACAACGGATGGGTGTCGAGCCAAGGTTTACAGTCACTGCTTGCTTGTAGTTGTGGACATGTTGCTTACAGTCATGTGGAGATGTGGTCATGCCAAGTCAGGATGGGCACATCACATCATGTCACTTGATAGCAGGTCATGTATGTAGCACGTTGCTCTTCTTGTACCAGCAGGCCCCCCCCCGATGAGATCTTCGAAATGGGAAACCAATCGATACAATCGTTATCCGTGTGTGGCCTTGTTGCCAATGGCATTTTTCGTGCGAGGGAGCTGCCAAGGGGGCTGTGCGCCCGAGTTATAGAAACCGGAAACCGTGATCGCCCCCAGCTTGTTGTGGGTGGGGCCAAAGATACGCGGACTGTCACCCTGGATAGCCCACTAATCCTACCGGACTCGGTCTTGCACTTCGGTGCATACTGGGGCAGGTAGATGAGTAATCCCTGAAGGTGGCGCAAGGCCGCAGGAGTTGTAAAGACCACCTTGAGCAATGGAAGGGACTAGTCTTCAGTCTTTCAATAGGCCTCAGAGCCACATGGAGGGCTTAGTTGCCCAACAGAAACACCTGTCGAATTGGAAGCTGCTCGGCTCCGTTCAGCTTCTGTATGTGCTTTCTGCAGGGTATAGGGCCACGTTTTCTCTAAGAGATTACCATGTCGGACCACTTACCGGCCTCAACTCCTGGAGACGTGAACGAGTCCAGAGTTGAACATGGAATTGCTCTTCCGATGGCCGACGGCACTTCTTGGAGAGCGCAGGGAAGTTGGTGGGACCTCAGTGAGGAATGCTTTAGCTGGAAATCTTGGGGCGAGACCGAAAGGACGCCCTCAGTACATTCCTCAATGGGCATTGTCGGAAGGGATGCCCGCTTATCCTCCTCCACCGGTTGATCGTGCTCTGCCAGCGTGGGCAGTTACAAGTCATACTACGAAACCCACGGCACCACCGTCTGCTAGGTCTGACAGTTCTGCTGCACTTGTTGCAGCTCAACCGACTGTTTCTCCCAAGGTCCGAAGTGACAAGTTACGCTGTGCTGCTGCCACGGCCTCTAGGGAAACTTTGGGAGCGGAATCAATTGGGTCTGCATCTGTGAAGGTTGGTGGCTCCTCTTCTGTGAAACCTGGTGAGTCTGTTGTAAAGGATACCAAGCGAGCTGTCGGTGCAGAACCAACTGGTTCTGCGTCCGTGAAGATTCATGGGCCCTCCGTAGAGCCTGGTGTGTCCGCTGTACAGGACACCAAACGAACTTTCGGTGCAGAATCAGCTGGTTCTGCGTCTCTGAAGATTATTCCTCTGCTCAGCCTAGCGGACCTGATGTACTGTTACCCGTCTGGGCGTCAACTGTTGTGAAGAGTACTTTCGGGGAGGCCTCGGTTTCTGAGACTCATCCAGTGGCTACACGTGGTTTGGAAGATCGACAGTTGTCGGCTTCAGTTGATGACCGGCTAAAGCCCAAGAAGATGTCTGGGATTCGTGCTAGACCGGTTTTTGGGCCCCTGTCAGTGCCATTGCGGTTTATCGTCATGACGTTTAAGAGGAGCCAGTGGAGATGCACACCGCCCCCTCTCTGCACAGGGAGCCGCAGATACTTGCGCCCGCACCCGGCACGGAAGCCATCACATTTGTGAATGTGAAGGAATAGCTGGAGGGTTCAGCTGAAGAGTTGGGACGAAACTCTTCGATATCCGGCTGTGGATGAAGAGACCGCAGTCCGGGACAACATGAAACAACTGATCGCAGCTTGCCGTCCTGCAAATGTTCCGCTTCCTTCGGGAGTTCGAAGTTCATTATACATGTCTTCCATGATGGCGATTGCTAACATCAGCATTTATCCACCCTCCTTAGAGCGCGAGCGCTGGAGTCTACGATGTTTGTGCACTGGGTGTTTTATCTCGGTCAGGTTTGGTCTCGTTTGAACCCAAGAATCACCGACCAACAACGCAGCATCGTAAGTTTCTGTCGCGCAAGAGACACCGGAAGCCTTTCTGGAATCTTGAAGCACAGGTTCGTGGCACCAGCGGTAGTTTACTCTGATGGAGACCAGGCTGTGGGACACTGTTAACACATGTTCACAGGCAACCCTTTGGCAGGACGTAGACTCACTGACGTCAGCCCATGATAGAGCCACGATGAGTGGCAAGTGGAAAAACCTATTATCATCAATGGTGAGACCTTGCTCAGCCCACAACCATTACATGATGATATCGGGAGGATGCCTCGAAGCCCAAAATAAATGTCAGGTGGTTGGCGGAATACACATGAGAAAGAACTAGAAACGGGTGCTCCGCATCAGTTTGAGTCGCATTGCTGCCTTCACACTGACAGTTGCTAAGCAGTACATCTCCTGTAGGGACCGGTCAGGCTGGTTGTGTTTTGCGGCTGGAATGAACGGATCTCACGAGTCTTGGCAGCTGCAGAAGTCTTGTGAACTGGCGCACGGCCTTAAAACATGCTTTCAGATGCATGCATAGTACAGTTTGATGGCTCGTGACCCGTGACTGCTACTTACCACTCCCATTCTTATTCCTACTAATTTTCCATTATCTGCAGGAGCGTATGCACTCGTTCATGTCCTAGGTCGAATGTGGACAGGCTCAGCACGCTTGTTCACAGCTTTGTTGCTCAGAGTTTGGTTTTGGATCCTCTCCTCCTCTCTTGGACATGTCGTATGGTCTCAGACGGGACTCCAGTCCCCCGATTCACTCCAGACTCCAGACCACATCGTCGGGAACACAGGGGTGACCGAGACTTTGATGATCGACATCGTGGACCCTCGGCCACAGTTCATACGCTGATGACGGACATGGTCGACGGCAGGCATCATCGTCGGTCTCGTTCACCTCCTTCTTTGGCGTTCAGACCCCCTATACATGGAAGCCTAGTGAGGATGAGTGGGACTCCAACAAAATGTATGGCCTTACCCTCCCCCGGCACATCGCCAACAACAGATGTTCTCCCTCGCGAACTTGGCATTAACAGCGTGCCGATTGTTGAGGTTCCCCTGTGAAAGTCATTGTGGTCAGCAACATGAGAACTGGGCGTTGCGCACGATGACTCATGGTCGTAGAGTGTCACGGCAGAATTTGATCCTGACAAGAGTCAGTGTTCGCAGGAATTTTCCTTCGGCGCATCAGTGGCGATCGATGGGCAAGACTTCGTCGCAATCATGAACGCAGAGCAAAATATGGAGGCACCCCCAGAAATTGCGTGGCTGCGAACCTCGGTGTCGCTGAGGAACTAGAAGCGTGCGCCTGTCAGGAGTCAGGACCAACCCAGATTTGTTCAGTCGTGCAGGAACTTGAGATGGAGAACGCGCATTTGAAGAACTGCTCGACTCCCACCCCTAAACACAGGTCAACTCCACGGTCGACGGCTTCTGCACCTAAATCCGGCGCTAAGGGCTCCGCCAGGGATCCAGTAAGCGGAAACTTCCCTTCCATAAGAACGACGATCAGCTGAACATGGACGTGATCATGAGCATGACCCACTCGAAGGACTTCAGGACTTTCAGGGTGATGCTACGGAGTTTATGTCACCTATAGCTATAGGTCTGCAATCACCTGGCGTATGATGAGCCAGGCATGGGTGATGACGCGGAGGACCCACAGCGCACGTATGACCGGTTCTTGCGCGCATCCAAGAGTCAACGATTCCTGGAAAAATGTTTCATTGAGCAGACACAACATTACAAGTGTCAATCAGTGGTTGTCCCAGACCAAGCTTGGCAAGAATGAGAAGAAGGCCTTGGACTTAGCGGTCGCAGAGTTACTTGCCGCAGCAGGGAAGCTTGATGCTGGCGCTGGCTCCACACGTCCGGTCAACGCCATCGCAGTGGAGTGGGGCTCAACGGTATAATTTTGCGTCCAAATTAAACGCGCTGCGCCTGACCCGACTGATTGCTGGCGCACATTTGTTGTCCCAGGAGCGACTATCAGATGACAGTGCGCAAAGACTGCTGCTAGTGCGGAAATCTTTCCAGAAGTTCATGACATGGTTTGCGGAGGTCTTACCTTTCTTGTACAGATGTCTGCCGCGTGCGTCGGTTTCTCGATTTGTGGGTACGCGCTAACACGCTAAGACGTGTTACGCTGTCATCAGGACGAGTCTGCTTCAGCCGAAACAGTCTTTTCCACCGCTTGGGCCGGCTTTTAAGCAAGTTTCAAGCGCCAAGCTCGTATGCGTGGGAACGGCGTGATCAGTCCCGTGTAGTATACGTGAGGGTGTCTTGTGCTTCGAGCAAGGAATCCGGAGAGCTGTACGTTGGCAGCTGGGAGACACAGTAATGAGGCGTCACGTAGGCTCAAATTTATCCAGCACTGCAGGTCACCCGAAGCCAGCACCGGATCCAGGTTTGTTTGGAGAACTAGACGGTTTATGCAGAATCACACGCGCGTGGATTTTGATTCTTTCCCTGAGAGTCGCAAAGTTTTCACCTCCTTGCACCATTCGGGCAGCAACACCCTGCACAAGTTTCAGGAGGCAAGGCCGATGAGAAGTCGTTGGATCTCATTGCCCCAACTATACCTCAGACAGAAACTTATTCACTTGCCGGACGAGACTTGGAAGACGCGAGCTCGCAGTCAACTTCGACTAATCTTGAAGTTTAGGAGAGGCGGGGCGCCACCTCCAAATGTTCCTCTGCGGGTTCCTCCTCTTGCATGTGATTTGAGGCGAGCAGTGCGCACACAAATTCGATTCATCAAGTCTGTGGCCAGAGTCCTCCTCTTCATTTGCCCTCAGACAGCTTCATTGAGATCAAAAGCGTCCCAGGGGCTTAGAAGGTCTTCAATTTCAGGTCTTCTCACAAAGTTTGGACCCCCAGATCTCCGCGACAATGCGCGTGCCAGTTTTTTCAGCTTCTCCCTGCCACAGTCAGCCCGCCTGGACATGTCTTTTGTCACACACGTCATGTACTACCAGGACATTCCCTTGCTGACCTGAAAGACACATCATATTTGTCGCCTAAGGACTGGAGTGTGCTAGCAGTCATGGAAGCGTCTAAGTGGTGCACACGATGGCAACTTCCAACTAAAGTTATGGAATGCTGGCATGAGAGGATCGACAGACAGTTTCAGTGTCTCATGAGATTCTGCTACGGATGCAGTCAAAACATGCGTTTCAGGATGTGGAGGCAGGACTTTCTGCTGTTGCGGGGCTGGTCGTCACACCAGCTGATCACTTTCCGCACACTGCTCATGTGGCATGTCCTTTTGCGTTCGACCAACTGCTTGAGAAAACCTTCTTGGACCCCGACATTTTTCAACCGTGCAAAGCGGGCACGCAGACTATCTTATCAAATCTTCGGTTTAAGTTTCTGCGACATGAGGTTTGGCAGAAGAGATACCGATGGGCCGTTTGCTGGACCAAGGCACTTCCAGTGGCCAGGATCCTTCTCAAGCCTTCGCAGATGTTCACTATAAGGCTCGACCCATCATTGCATGTGGCATGCGCTGGCATGCTCGACTCACAATCTTCCTGGCAAAGGCTTTGTACCAGATCATGACATGCTGCTTCCCCCGTAACAGTACTTTCAACATTGACTTGACTTATCCGTGCGGAAGCCCAAACTGACCTGCGCAAGGACGAGCTGCGCGTGATGCGCGCGGAGGGCTGACGCCCTGCGTGAGAGAGCCGCTGCTGCCGAACGCAAACTCGTCATCCGCTGTGGAGAGACTGACCGTTCCCGTTCGAGAAGTATCTCCCGAACGGCTTCCCGTACTCCATCCCGGGACAACTCGCAGAGGCCCGGGCGTATGGGAGCTCGTACTCGGGAAGAGTCAACTATAAGCCTGCAGAACAGGTTTGATGGCCGCTTGCAACTTGCAACATGTTCCGCATCCTTCGCGTGGCTGTCAAAGCCAAGTCAATGTTGAAAGTACTGTTACGGGGGAAGCAGCGTGTCATGATCTGGTACAAAGCCTTTGCCAGGAAGATTGTGAGTCGAGCGTGCCAGCGCAACAGGAAACTGAACAGGTTCGATGGCCGCTTGCAACATGTTTCGCATCACTCGCGTGGCTGTCAAGTTTCAACAGGACTTGGTTGGGTTGCTTCAACTCTGCGCCGCATCAAAGCATTCTTCAGTCCTTGCAGTTTGTTCTTTATCAGCTCGCCTTTCATGTCACCACGCGCCAGAACGACAAGAAGTTCCGGATCTTCCGGGGCACCAGGAGATTTGCAGCACGTCAAACCAAGACCTTGTGGGTACATGATCTGGTGAGCCTAGTACGTTTCTTGTTGCAGTCCAGTATTTCACTTGTGGATAGCGTGCGTTCAGACAGATTCAGGGCGCCGCGATGGGATCAGCCATCGCTCCGGTCTTGCGCAGCATGGTAGCCTATACCACAGAGTTCATCCTGCTGAAGCATTATCTGGCACTGGCACCCATGTTTTCTGCAGGACTCTTGAACGGCTTTTGTTACTCACGGTTCGTCAACCCGCAGACGCTACCCTACTCCGCACCTTGGAGTCAGTGGGCAATCGGAAGTTCGTTCTCTCCGGGTTCAGGGCACGAGTGTTGACCGTGTTGAGACTGACAAGACCTTTGGCGCTCCGCAAGTGGAGGACTTAATTGAAAGCTACTGTGGAAGAGGCTTTGCTCGTCCTTAGCTTGTACAGCTTGCGCGTTCCCTTCTCAGCTCCGTCGGCATTCGGGTTTAAATCTCATGCGCGTGTTCTTAAGGATGGCTGACACGGTTTTGTGGGCGACAAATTTGCTCCTTCTCCTGCACAATATGGTTGATCAAAGATAGCTAGATTTAGGGCCATGGTACTTCATCGCCTTCCCAGAGAGGCGACCCTCCTGCTTTTGGCGTTTTTGCAGTTCGAGACCGTCATTAGGTCCAAGCCGAGTCAGGCACCTACATCCCATCACTGCTCGCACCTTGTGGACCTTGTCAGTGGCCACATGTACTGAGCCAGCCAATTTTAAACCCCTGTTCGTGGAATTGTATATTCCTAATTTGACACCTTCTCATGTCAGGTTCTTGCCAGACTGTATACAGTTTTACGCTTGCTGCTGTAGATTGCGTTCCACACACATCAAATTCCGGCGTTAAAAGCTTTGCTCAGAATTGCACGCCAGGTGTTAGCTATGTTGCAGTTTTTGAGGCATGTTAACATGTTGAGGCATGATCGCAGTTGTACACTCAAGCCGCTTGTATTTGCAACAATGTCAGATCCCTCGGATTGCGCAGAACACATGGCTGATCCTGATACCAGGTACCATACATCGAGGGAGTCATCCTTGCCTCCGGCGACGGTGGCTGAGTACGATCGGCTCTTTCTGATGATTCAGACGACCCAGGCAGACCAACATTCAGTTACGTAACATTTTTTTTCGCTTGCAGCAAGACCTAGCGCAATGTCTGATTCAGGTGGAACTAGTCGCAGCTTTACGTCAGGCATGAGATTAAGAAAAGACATGCGCGTCTCAGTTGCGAGTTGATTTGCTGACAGGAGATGTTCCATGCCGGTGAGTGTTCGTCCTATTCAAGTAGGTAACGGCACACATAGACCAGATGCGGGCTGACCCCGTTTTTGAACCCGTGGCAGAGATGCAAGAGAGAATGGCGCCACCCACAAAACTACCCGATCGATACCGGGTGCCACAATTTATGGCTGATTTCCTTGCTTATCAAGTGCGCCGAGTCTCGTGGCCTGAGTTTGAGTCCAATCAGTTGGTTGCAGCTCACCACCGCGAACTCAAGCTTTCGAACGAACTCAACATGTGGCGACTCATTAGGAAGAACGTCGAACCGCAATTCGGTTCACTGACAGTCCGTTTCGCATGTTCGGTGTCCAGTGGGAAGAGGTCAGAACACTCCTTCAGGACAAGCGCGACGCTGACCGAAATGCCACTTAGAATAGTTGCTGAAGTTTCACTAAGGACCAATATATGCATCACAGGCGTCCAAGAAGTCAGCCTTGCCTCATAGCTCATGATTGAGGTGTCCAAAGTTACTGATCACCACCACAGCGGGTTGACAGACTTGTGCTTTTGCTCGAGCCTCAGCAGGATGCTACCAGATGGCTGTTTGTGTCCATTCGACATGTAGATTTGGCATTTTACATGCAGGGAGTCCCCAGACTTCCATCGCCTCTCAGAGACCCGTCAGAAGACGATGACAATGGTTCATCAACCGAACCTTCCGACGACGTCTATCAGGCCATTGAGCGTCGCTTGCATGATCGAGCGCCAGGTACTGTCTCTCACTTCATTAGGGGAAGGTACAGGAGCAGATTTATTGGCCGTACTTTCTCTAGCAGGAACGCAAGCCGGATTGCAGCAGCTCATCGGACTTTTCTTCTTGCAGTGTTGTCGGAGGTTGCAGGCATATTTGTCATCTGTCTTCAACACCTTATTGATTTATTGGAGAGTCTATGAACAGACGACTCCGCTTCCAAGTGGACATTGACGATGCTGATCAGTTGAAGGGACACTTTTGACTAGCGTGCATGGCGATTTGAGGTTAGGACGTATGATTCACCCCATCGCGCACAGGCTGCCTTGATTCCCTGATATGTTGATGAAGCTGGCAGGAAAGTGCGATGTCGACCTGTCATGCATTCATGTCCTGCTTTCATAACCATGCTTTTTACGGACATTTTATCAGGACGTGCCTACATCTGCAGTTTTGAGTCTTGAGCACGAGCGCAGATTCCAATATGACGCAGGAACCTTGCCTACCAAGGATTCTCATGTTGATCTCGATGCGACGTGTCGACCTTCCATTTTGGCTACCGCAATTCCCTTGTGTCTTGCCTTTTGAAGATGTGGCTGAAGGCGACACCTCGTCTGAAGCCTCGGAACAGGACATGGATCGCAATTTCAGGTACGTGGAAGCTGCTCTCACTGATCGTTTCTCCGGACATCTTCCATGGCTGTTGTCCCCTTTGTGCGACAGAGAAACCGCCTGATTTTTCATGGTCGTCAGTTTGGTATTTCGACATTGGTGGGACCATCCAACTTCATCGTATTGTTCAACATTCGGATGAACATTCATTAGTTTCGGTTTTCACTCAGGACAACGACCAAGGTCTCATCGGACTTTTTTGCATTTGAGCTTGTGCCACGCTGTTTTTAAGCCGGATAAGAGTCCGCTGGTATGATGTCAGCTGCGCAGAACGAACTCTCAGGATAAAAAACCTCCATTGCCAGGCATGATTGTACATGATTGCGCAAGTTGTGCATCTGTACGACCCTTCATTGAGGTACTATGATACGCGACAGCCTTTAGGGACGTTCAGCGTGCACAGTCTTGAGTTTCAAACTTGTTTGATTTTGGCAGTGCGCTTCTAACATGTCAGCCTGTCCGGACCCCTTCGTTCGTGACGTTCTTCAGTTCCTCATTGACCGCCTTTCTCCTGCTCCTGGTGATCGGCAATGCTTGCTTGCAATGTGTGATGCTTCCGAGCTTGTTTGGGAATCCTTCCAAGCCCTGCTCCGCCGTGCCGTGCGTCAGGACACCGATAGATTCCTGAGAGAGGCAAGAGCTCGATCCACACCACCAATTCCAAGGCACACATCCCGTACAGGATATTCAGAGGTTTCCATTGTTCGTGTGGATGATCCACGCAATGTCCTTCGTGTGGGCTCTGGGCCCAGTGGATCCAGCTCAGTCTCGAGGAGTTTTCCAACAAAGGCCATGCCACACAGGACGCCCATGAGATCGCGGAGCCGGAGCAGACGACGATCATGATTGCCTTGTGACCTTCATCTTCTGAATGCGCGGTTGGTCACCTGTTTCTTTTCTTGGTTTGGCATTGCTAGATTTGCACAAGCGTGTCAAACAGTCTGCTGCCATAGAGCAGAAGCTTGCGCTTTGTCTCGAGTAAACATATACAGGTTACACGCCAGGTCCAAGGATTGCAGCCGCGGACCCGGTTCATACCATTCATCGTACAGAGCCATGTTCATCCGCTCTTCATAATCCGTCCAGTGGAGCTTTACTTTCACAGGATGCAACCCAGATCTCAGGGACCACGACCCCCACTTTCGGATGAAGAACACAACGACATCCTCATGGACAGTGTCAACGACGTTGATGTGTTTGGTCACATTGAACGCATTTTGGGGGGAGGCAGACAGAATGTTTCAGCATCGACTAGGCATGTACGCCCCCCGTTTGTTGTCAGATCTTGTCTCAGAAGAAGATTGTGTCCGGATACTGGGACAGGGCTACTCCCTTTCCTGCTTGGCCCCTGTGGCAGCCGTCAGTTGGCGATGGTACCGGGCAATCGTTTCGGAAATCAGTGGTGAGTAGTGAGTACATCATTCATCTTGTCCATCTGACTGAATGCGCCGCACTTACATCATGCAGGTTTGAGATCACCCACGACGATGAAAGAGCCTTTCAAGGTCACTTTTATTTTAACTTGTACCGTAATTTGCTGGGGAATCTTACTTCACTATAGACAAGGCATTGGCGGAAACAAATAATTACAATGTTTGCTTGATGATCTGAATTGCTCATTTGGTTTGTTCTTTTGTTTGCAACCGACTTCAGACTTTACTTTCGGCCCCAGCCTCAGTCAAGTCCTCACCGATGGAGCAATGGGTCACATTTTGTCCCAGGCTGTCGAACTCAGAAATCCAACACTTGCTTCAGGAGATATCAAAGGAACAGGACAGAAGACATGCTAGCGAAGTCTTCCAGCTCTTCCGGAATAAATGCCTCCTGCAGAGCAACGGCAGTAGCCCGGAAGACCGTCCTCATGAGTTCGTCGACAACATCAATTTTGGGATCACTGGCATGATGACCACCCTTAAGCAATGCGTAGTTAGGATCCGTTTCAGACAGCTGCAGGCTGGACGCTTTCGCAGCACTTCGCACATACAGTGCGAGGCAGAAGTTTGTTCACCCCCTGAAGAAGGTGCATACTGTCATATTCTTGATTGATGCTTTCACTTGCGGATGCGGACACATGCCTGATGTTGGTCAGTAGCATGCAGGGGGTGGTATGGCTCTATTGGCGGACGGCACACTGACTTTTACTTGGACAATTTGCCCGCTTTGCCTGTCAGGTTCTCCCCTCTTCAGAGGGGTGTGTGTGTGTGTATACACTGGTTCTGAGCTAAGGATTCTTGGTATACTTTACGACTAGGCATGAAACCATGCATGGTGTGGACACATGCATGTGGACACATGATTCAGAATAACGCGGGGGGCCAGGACTGTGCTTGAGAGTCTCCTGCCAACGAAGATGCTCTCAATGCACAGTGATGTCAAGAGGGGACGCCTTCTTCACGTACATGCATGTGCAGAAAGACCGCCTTTTTTGAAAAAGGACTGTTGATCACATTTGAAGCTGTGGAAGAGGACAACGGATGAGTGTCGAGCCAGGGTTTACGGTCACTGCTTGCTTGTAGTTGTGGACATGTTGCTTACAGTCATGTGGCGATGTGGTCATGCCAAGTCAGGATGGGCACATCACATCATGTCATTTGATAGCAGGTCATGTATGTAGCACGTTGCTCTACTTGTACCAGCAGGCCCCCCCCGATGAGATCTTCGAAATGGGAAACCAATCAATACAATCGTTATCCGTGTGTGCGCCGGAGTAACTTCACCAAAAAACAAGCACCTGTCCCTCGTCTCCCTAGCGTAAGATATGAGACTTGCTCACTTGAAGAAGTAAATCAAAGAATTGCTGCGCCCTGAATTTCCTGGTTCTAGTAGGGAATGCAGGAATACATTCCCTGTACAATCCATATATAATATCATCCCCTATTCCCTGCTAACACTAAAACCTAAACCCTAACTCCTAAACCCCATATTCCATCATTCCCTACTGAGAATCAGTAAGCTGAATCCTTCCTCAGTTACAAGTTCTCCATACAAAAGGGAGCCCATGGCAAGACATCTGAGGTCTCAATCAGTTCTCCAGGATGGTGCAGCTTAGGGTTTAGGATTCAGAGTTTAGGGTTACAGCTTATGGTTTAGGGTTTAGGATTTAGGGATTACAGTGTAGGGTTTAGCATTTAAGGTTTAGGATTTAGTGTCTAGGGTTTAGCATGTGCTTCCTACGCGACAAACCTGCTTGTTTAGTAATGTGGTCCAGAAAATCACAACATGTCCAACAAATCTAAGACTGGACGATGGATGCCCTGGAACTTTTTGGAATTCCAAATTCCAAAACTTCCAAGGCTTCCAGAAATCACCCAAACACCCCAATTTTCGGAACTTGGTACGTCCGAAACCCGCGACCATGGTTGGTTCATGCAGTTTTGGATAGCTGTTGATTTTTGTTCTTTTCGGATTTTTTGAGTTCCAAATATCTGCAGCTTCATGGCTGGTTCAGCTTTGGTCTTTTTTGAACTTTTCTGGAACTTTTGGCATTCGAACTTCAAGACATGTACTTAAGCGATGGCAAAATAGAAGGGTCGCATTACCAAACGCTAGGTACTGACCCAATCTACTAATGACGCAACCTTTTGTAAGATATGGCGAAACCGAGTTATCTCAGCAGGAGGAGTTCAACAACTTTCAGGAATTTGATTAACCAAATTCTAGAATCTCGTCGTCTCATTCATTAGATGTCTAGCCTAGTTGTACAAATTTCAATAACCGGGGGGCTGAACCGAAATGTTTCCTTGATCTACGTAATATAACCACTGAAGTAATTTGATCGATATGAACAGCGGGGCAGGGGCCTGAATCTAACTGATCTGATGAACAAGAACCATCGTCGTGATCAAAAGGAGACGGCCAAAATTGTGAAAGTTGCTGAAGCTGATGAATCAAATTCGTCAAATGGATCTGACGCCTGAGCCAGCTATGTCAGCTGGAGTTCATCGAGTTATGAAATAAATGTAGTCAATGTGGTTAGGGGTCTGAGCCTGGATCCAGCTGATTCATTTATTCGAGCAGCTTGATCTATTCGATTTTTTGGCTATTTTGAGTGATGAAATTGGGTTTCTAGCCGTGTCATTCAATAATGTTGACCTCCCAGTAGGGACTCGACGCACATTCATAAAATCCCGATGCTGGAACACAAGTATAACAAAACCCGCAATTGACATATTCCCGGACAATATCAGTTTTTTTTTTTTCGACAGCGATTTAGTTAGACACCAATATAGCCAAATCCGTTTTTTTTTAAGAAACATATCCCGGAAATATCAATGTTATTTCGGGACAACGACGTTAATTAGATTTTAGTTCTGTGCCGGGGCTCTCCCAGAATTGATATAGCCAAACCCGGTTTTTGTTTTAAACATTTCCCGGAAATATCAATGTTATTTCGGGACAATGCCGTTAATCAGATTTTAGTTTTGTGCCGGGGCTCTCCCAGAATTGAGATAGATCAGTTGGAGGGGAGAGGAGGTGTTAACGCGAAAGCAACATATGTGTTTAGATCAAGTCACGATTCTAAAAATCAGTTTAAGGGGCCCGCGTCTGAATCTAATTACTCCAGTTGATCCACGTATGCATTTATTTGTCTGACTGATGAAAGGAACTAGCGGGCCCGAGCCTGAATAGAACTTCTTCTACTTACTACAAGTGGCCCAAATGAATAGGATCCCGAAATTTCATGCATCCAACGATTCAACAGCGCAATGAGCCTAATTCTCCCATCAATTTGATTCTTTGGATTATGCAAAGGCCTCCACCTGATTCGATTTGATCCAGTTAAGTGGCCTGGTTAATCACGTGAAGGATAAGGCTAGGAAGTAATTTAATGGAAACATTGGCTTAGGTTGCTTTAGTTATCAGCCTGAAACAACATTACTGCAATTAGACTTGGGGCTTCGGCCTGAATCCCCTTAATCTAACCATCAGAATTACTGATTTTCTGACTGAGTAGATCAGAACTCACCAAACCCTAAACCCAAAACCCAATCAGATTCATCCAGCTCATTTACTCAACCAGAGGAAGGAGACGGTCAGGAACCCACAGCTTGATCAACCAAATTGACTCACCCAAAACCCTATATAACCCTGTGGAACCCCTTTTCATCCCTAGATAGCCCCCACATAACCCTCTACTAGGGTAGTGATATTCGGAGGCATGAGCCTGGAGCCAAGGCATTTATTTGATCTATGCATGAGATTAACTTAGAATAGGGATCCTAAGCCCGAATTCAACTATTCTAGACATCCCTAAACCCTAAACCCTGAACCCAACTGTTCTAGACATGCGCGCAACTTAATTCCTTTTTTTTTTCCGGCTTAAATCCCCTAAACCCTAAACCTGCAGAAGCTGCTCAAACCAACTGTTTGTCGCATTTGATCCATGTGGTTCAAACATAGCGTCTAAATTGCAGTAATCAGATTGGGGCCTGGGCCTGATACAAATTTAGGAGTAGCTGGATTAATTTCATACGAGATCTTGGATCTAACCTATCTAACTGATGGGAATCATCCAAGCATCTAGCCACATGAACCCAGAAAACAGCCAGGACCCTTTGATTTGTTTGAACTAAGCGAACAAGTGGTCAAAATAGTCGACATCTTGTAGTTATTAGACACAGTTGCATTTTCGCGGCAGCAGCGGGCTTAATATGATTGACCAATACAGCTTACAATTTATACAATTTTGATCAACTTGATTGGGGTGCGCCAGTAAAGTGCGCCCATGCCAGCCTGAATATTGACACTGCATGCGCTTGGAAATGATGAATTGAAGGTTTAGGGTTCATCGTTTGGGGGTGTTTTGTTTTGGCCCATCACAAGATTGATAGCAGATACGAATCGTTGAATCATGATGAGAAGCCCAGACTCAGTGATTTGCAGCTGATCTGACATGTCATCTAAAGAGAGCAGGTGGCAAACCATTTAC
The DNA here is from genome assembly GCA_905231905.1 of Symbiodinium pilosum. Classification (NCBI taxonomy): domain Eukaryota; class Dinophyceae; order Suessiales; family Symbiodiniaceae; genus Symbiodinium; species Symbiodinium pilosum. Next base: position 16,304 of record CAJNIZ010033636.1, on the reverse strand, counting down.
TGTAAAGTGTCATATGTATACATATTATATATATACATAATTATACAGAAAATTACGCGGCGCAGGGCTCAACGCAAGCCGATCATATATTTAACTAAAAAGCCATATTCTGACGGATCGTCTTTAGGAAGACACATGCAGATGCATGATACCGGCCACGCATATCTCTATATGCACATTACCCTCTTGAATGTGCAAGTGGAAAAACTGATAAGGCTTATGTGGTAGGGTTGTTCCAATTTGTAAGGAACCAGGTTCGGTAGAAAAAAAAAGCTGAAAATCATCAAACAACAGTGCGTTTACGTGAGAAAATTGGCACCCAGGGCGTAACACACTCTGAATATATTATCATAAATATGTGTATATGTATGTACATATATGTAGATGACGTTTTATGTCCCTACCTTTCCTTACAGGTCCCCCAACAGATTTGTGATCCCGAAGCGCCGGCCTCGAAAGACTTCGGTTTGTAGATTCAAGCGCCTGCTTTCCAGAAAGTTTGGTGAACAGATGGGCAAAGTGGAGGGTTGCACTCGGGTGTATACAAGGGTTTAGGGTTTAATTAGGGTTTGGGGTAAGGGGCGTCCCCAAACAAGCATTTAGAGTCTGGGAGTTGGCTACTTGTGCAACCTAAGCATTTTATGCAAGAACCTTCCAGAGCTAAAACAACATCTGCCATGCAGCTTCGAATCTATAGTCCATGGCCATCTTGCTATGTTCAAGAAAAGGCCCGCGTGTAGCTACTAGGTAGCTGACAAGTCCATGGGATTTCATGAAGTCATATGTCCATACATACGCATATCATATACAAGCAAGGCACACCAAGGACGTCAATGCGGAATTCCGACCTGACCGTAGTAGACAGGCTTTATCCACAACCCCTGACAGTCTCGGGCGCGTACTGGGGTGAAGATGTGGTTTCGCAAGATTGGTGACGGATTGCTGCACACTCACAAAAGAAAAAATAAGAAAAACATAGGGGCTTTTTAGAGGGTCAGTCCTGCTTGGGGGCTTGTAGGCATCTATCCTTAATATCTCTAAACCCAAAAGCCTAAGCCTAAACCCTAAACCCAAAGCCCTTGAGGGTCAAGGGCTTGGTACTCCAATATGCGCAGCAAAGGCACTCCAGCTGAAGACGGCGTCGGAGCTCGTTGCGATGGTCTTCGCTGGGTCCTGACACTCCGGAGTGGGACTTCAAGGGGTTTAGGGTTTAGGGTGTAGGCCTTCCGGCGCTGCATGAGAAGTGCCGCGAGGAATTCAACCAGCGGCATGTGTCATCTGACTTCCCGAAAGGAGGGTCCCAGCAATGTGCACTTCCTAATTCCTTGCCATTGCTTTGCTCTGGATGAAGCCTCAGCACCGTAGATTGCCATAGACTAGGACGTGAGACTCTGTACAGTTGCTGGCTTCCTGAAGCCCCCGCCAACATGCCCAACCCCTGATGTTGTGTTGCTCTTGAGAGGCGTCCTCAAAACGCGTTGTTGGTCAGCTTTTCTTCAGGAAATAACATCTTTGAGGGGTGGGAGTTAGCAGTATTGTGCTCCGTACTAAAAAGAGCCGCGCCGATCCGGATGGGTCCGTCGGAATATCACATTTGTCACCCCGGATACTGCTGGGATGCGGACAGTATAGGTTCTTAAAATCACTTCAGGAGCTCCGAGACTAATCTGGCCATGCCCACTTTTTACGCAGTCCTGAAAACTCGAGATAGTATGCTGGTTGCCGCTGCCAACACATTTGAAGTAAGACCCTATTTGATTTTAATTCTACTGCGGTATATGTTGTAGTGCAAGTGCTAAGGGGGATCCATTTTTTAGCGCTCTGTAGTATCTATGTAGGCTACAGTAGTCTAAAGTCCTAGTAGCCCCTTAATGATACTCGCCCATGTAACCTCCCCTTGAGAAGTTTAGAATACAGCTCATGTACAGGCCTGGGAGTGAACATGTGTTGAGAAAGTTCTACTTACTGGTTCTTCCCTCCAGCCTGGTGTAACCGCGCGGGTTTTAAGGGGTCGTAGGAGCTGAATTTCGCTGGCAGGCGTGGGGTTTCGTGCACTTCCAAGGCTGCCGGACGCCATTGTATACCCATATTCGCAGTGTTTTGGGTGCTGGGCAGCTTAGCGCCAATAGGTGACCTTTCTGGCATCCATCCCCCGACCATACTCTCGTTCGTGTTTCGAGAGCATACGATTACTAGAGCATGCCCAAACCATAATAATGTTTGTGTTCCTAGAGCAGACGGTCACCAGAGCATCCATGCCATGCCGCAACCATAATAACGTTCGTGTTCCTAGAGCAGACGGTCACCAGAGCATCCATGCCCCAACCGTAATAACATTCGCGTTCCTAGAGCAGACGATTATCAGAGTATCCATGCCCAAACCATAATAACGTTCGTGTTCCTAGAGCAAACGGTCACCAGAGCATCCATGCCGCAACCATAAGAACGTTCGTGTTCCTAGAGCAGACGTTCACCAGAGCATCCATGCCGCAACCATAATAACGTTCGGGTTCCTAGAGCATATGGTCACCAGAGCATCCATGCCCAACCCACAATAACATTTGTGTTCCTAGAGCAGACGGTCACCAGAGCATCCATGCCGCAACCATAATAACGTTCGTGTTCCGAGGGATATGGTCATGCCCAAGCCATAATAACGTGGCTGTCATCTGAGCCACTACGCAGACATGCAGCATGACAAGCAATGGCTGTTTTGAGTGAGCACA
>CAJNIZ010033636.1:0-13544 GCA_905231905.1 Symbiodinium pilosum | reverse complement strand
CTACCGAGTGTACGAAACACTGTCAGGAATGGGGAATCTGCACAGGCGGCTCAGGTTGGCCCGCGTTTACGCCAGACTGCGCCGTTGTTAGTAGGGCATATGGGAATGCCCATATATGCATACATATGCATAGAGTTTAGGGTCTAAGGTAGGGGAGATGGAAATATAAATATAAATATATATATATACACACATAGGATTTAGCGTTTAGGGTAAGGAATATGGGAATATGTAGGTTTGGGATTTGGGGTTTAGGGTTAGGGTAGGAAGCATGGCAAGACACACTTTCAACGCGAAACCTTGATTTTGCAAGTGAGTTCCTGACTAAGGACTGTAGGTGCGCAAAAAGCAGGTGTGAAGAAAGCTCAACTGACGCTGAGGCCAATAGAAAATGTAATCAAGGACCGCGCGGCACTGAACTACCCTTGATCTGGTTGTCTCTAGGATTTACAATGTAGGGTTTAGGGCTTCCCTAGACAGAAATTCTCAGCCAAAACAAGCAGTTTCGGCCTGGGCACGCGCAGGACGCGTAAACCAACAATCTGAATGTGCTTTCAACCAATGGCTACACAACATACGTAGTTTGCATCCAGCTTACATGCAAAGGGGCCACGCCCAAATTTTGTGCTCAAAGAAATATACGGTCAGGACTTGAAGGCGGCTTTGTATGCAAAAGTTTTTCAGCACAAAATCCAAAGCATATTTGCCGGACTTCCAGGGCAAAATCCTATATCCCAATAGGCACAAAATCCCGTGCCAAACCTGCTGGGTGCGCATAATTGTGATGTATCCTTGGGTCATAGTAACAATTGCTGTTCACTCCTGTCAAAACTTGTCTGTATTCTACAAATCTCAAAGACAGAGCCATGTTCGAGCCCTGAAGGCCCTGAAGCAAGAAACCTAGGACAAAACGTTGTTTGCTGGCCTGCGTGTTCTGGATGTGTACGTGCTGGATGGCCATCCCCTGCGCAAACGTCCATGGAATCCTATACTACTCCTTTGCTTTCGGTTCGGTAGGGTGGGGGTGAAAATGCACATGACTCTAACTTGGGCGTTCGGGTTCAACGTGTGCGGGCTTGAGGGTGCTTTGCGTTTTGTTTTGGCAACGTTCTCCTTCTCGACTTAGATGCCCAAGGGCTGGGGAGGCTGACCTGAAGTTGATGGTACGGACTTATTCTCATCCTCTTACATACCCCTTCTTCATGGTGGCTAGTAGGGAAGCAGGCTCCAGTAAGTTTGGCCTTGACCTGATTCCAGGCTCAGCAAGCTGGGCTTAGGGTTTCGGAATTAGGGCTTAGGGTTCATCATCTCGCATGTGGAGCCATCAACATCGGAGCCCCAGCGCGTGAGGGCCACATGACTAGGCCAAAAGTTTCAAACTTCAAACCCATATCAAGCCAGAGACATCCTACAGTATTCTGGGTTGCTGTTAATGACCTTTTTTCAACCCTTAACAGCAACCAGTATTCTAGTGCCTTCAGGTATGGTGATCTTCTTCTTGCATGAGCAGAAACCCATAGATTTGAGTTTGGCATTTAAATGTTTGCACAACGCCAGAACTCAAATGTTGTGACCAACAGTATGAACCACTGCTCGGCGCCGCTCTGTTGACAAGTCCTCGCATTCATGGATCCTTGCTCATCTAAGCTGTCCTCAACCACCGTACTAAGGATCTAGTGTTTGGTACCTGTTCTACAAAAAGCCGAACCAGAAGGATATCAAGTGCTCAGGTCTCGTGATTTTTCTGCTATGAACTCAGTCAACCTTCAGCACCAGCATGAGGCATCCTTGCTTGACGTCTGCAACACTATTTGCACCCTGCAGCCCATGAAAACAAAAACAATTCGCCCCTCGGGCCAAGCATGGTCCAAGACTTAACTTCAAACCTCTGATGGCCTGAATGACACTCCAGCAAAGGTGATCCTTCGCCTTTTCGCCACACCCATCGCCTGATCCCGGCACATGGCTTTGCTCATGATTGCTACCCAGGAGCCTTGTCAGCATGCATCATCAATTATGGCCATGACAGTACTCAATACTACCTACTAACTAGTTTCTACCGCTACGACTACAACGAAGACGGCGGCGGCAGCCGCTGTAGCTGCTTTGGCAAAGCTGCTGCACCATCACCAGAGAGGATTGGACTCGCCACTTCCCGAGGCCAGCGTAGCAGCTGCCGTCACGACGACGACGACGACGAGAATAACAATCCAAGCATTGCCAAGCATTCCAAAGAAAACACCCCGGGGTCCTCTGACGCGGAAACCCCTCGACCCTCAGCCTATATAGCATCTCAGCATCTCATCAAAGATTGGCTCGCAGTTGGATGGCTCTTGAAAAGACGTAGTACTGTACTTCAACAGAACATAATGTGCGATTCAAAGGACATGTTGGGCAAGCTCTTATCACTCTGCGGCAGCCAAACAAACCTGAACCCTTAGGGGGGATCCACCAAACGAGGCCCCTGCCAGCTACGCTCATCCTGGCGAACACTCTGGTCCATAGCCACCTGCCCACGGATCTAAGGTCGAGGCTGTGGATCCGGCACAAGCAAGAACCCCAGGGATCCAAATAGCCCAGCGTAGGAAATATTTACAGACTTTAAGGGCCAATGTAGGCATGGGTTGTATACTTGGATTCTGAGTGGAATAAAAATGGCAACACTATCGAGGCATTGCATCCGCTTTTCCTTTGGGGTTTAAGGAATTCCACGGCAAGCTAATTCAGTCGCAGCCCCAGTCAGAACTCTACCTTGCGAAGCTCCAAGTCCCTGCGCATGATATCTGTCTAAGGTGGGCTTCTACCGGATGCGCCTGATGCCCATTGAACGTGAACTTCACTGGCTACACTGGGTGTTGGGCGACTTGTCCAAAACTGTGTGTGGACTAGTTGGGGGAGGCAGGTAGTTCATAACACCACAGACCTAAACTCAGTCAGGTCCTCTTCCGGGATTACATGTTGAGGTATGTATGTGTATACCATCTCCAGTAATTGTGCTTGCCACAATCGGCCTACATGTTAAAAACCGCACCGTCGCGGACCCGCAGAATGACCCACAGTTTGGTCATCCTCAAAACTGCACGAGACTCCTTTGGGGGGTTCTGGGTCTTATATGAGGTTAAATAGGGATAATGGAAGACAAAACGGAAAGTACTATTTAGGGTTTAGAATATTAAGGTTTTTAGGGTCAAGGGTTTCTGGGCTTTCATCTGAGGATACCGGACCCTCAGAACCACGGTTAAGCACACCCAAACGAATTCTACATGAAAACTACATAGGCAGTTGAAAAGCAACGCCAGATCAAATGGCAAGTCCCCAGACTAGGGGAACCCCTTTTTACAACCCTGTACATGATGTTCTGCTATGCCATCCATCAAAGCAACAATACTAAGAACACCAAACTTCACACGTCAAAACGTGAAAGCTACCTATGTTTACATGCCCCCCCCCCCCTTGTGTATCATGGACACCCCCAAAGACGGAGCGCTAAAATTGGGAAGCTCCGATATGAAACCTCAAGGTCTGAGCTCACCGACTCCGCTCGCAACCCTTGGCAACTTGTCACTGATACTCCCTGAGCTCTGAAAAACTGGATCCCCCAGAATGAGGTGTGTATTATATGGATTATATTCCTGTATTCCCTACTACGAACCAGTGAAAACCCTAGCGTGGTACAGAAGCTGGTTTCTAAGCATCTGACCGCATGGCACCAGGTCCCTCAGCCGCGCTTCAAGAAGCTTTGGGGCATGGGTGTCGGGTACAGGGTGACTAGAGCCCTTATTATCGGGAGCCTCAAAAGGGTACCCCTAATTTTCGGAAACCCCCATATGCCCCAGATGTGTTCTTCTGTTTGATCTTGGCTTGAGGTTGAGACGATTCAGAATCTCAGCAGTGGGTGGGAGAGGGGGTCCACCCGTTCAGCTTGAGGGCACTCACCCTGAATGGGATAATAAATGGGGATAATGGAAAAGAACATGGCACGTACTATAATATGTTAGGGTATGACCTGGGGTTATATTGGGGTTATATAGGGATCATGGAAAAGAACATGGAAACTACTATAGTGTATAGACATGGACATTCCTTTTGAGTTTTTCCACGACAGAAACATGTCCAACAATGACTCTGGGAACCCTTCTAGGTCTGAAACTCTGATTGGTAGCACCCGCGTCTCACCCACCGTTGGTAGTATATTAGAAATACAGCTTCAGGAACCAAATAGATACCAAAACCCTAAAGCTGAAACCCTGAACCCAGCCTAACCGGTGGGTGGGGGGGGGGGGGAACACCTAATGGGGACCAGGATGACCCCAAACCCTGAGCCCCCAAACCCCAAACGCTCCCAAACCCTAAACCCACAGACTGCCAAGGGACCACATTGCTCCATGGGGAGCCAATGGCCAGGTACCTGTTGTTTGGGTTTTGGGGTTGAAGGTTCCGGGGTTAGTTTAGGATGGTTTAGGGTCTTCGAATTCTGGGTACAAGTTATGACGTAGAATCTATGCGGAGGCTATCACCATGGAATCCAGTTTTTGGAACAACCCCTAATTAATGCATTTAGTAGAACCCTAATTAATATACTCGCAATAGAACCCCAATGTTACCCCAAAATGACTAACCCCTAAACCCTACATATCCCTATATAACCCTTTACAATCCCTATAATTCGTATAATTCTTAAAGTTTCCATTTTGTTTTTCCTCATCCCTATATAACCCTAAATAATCCTCAGAATTCCTATAGTTTCCATGTTCTTTTCCATTATCCCTATGTACCCACACTATATCTCTCAGGAAGTTACGACTTCGGGGACTTTGTCATCATGGGTTAGGATTGTGAGATGCAAGGGTTTAGGGTTTGTGGGTTTAGGGCCTTAGGAGTTTGGTGCTGCGAGAAATGTTCAGAAGGCTGTGGCCGTTGGCTTCTGAGCAGGGTCTTGGGCCTTCAGGGTAACAGGGGTGCAGAAGGTAGGTTAGGGGAGTTTAAGGTCTTGAGTTCAGGGCAAACCCGCAACCTCCCAACATCTTGCGGAAATACCAGGAAACGGGGTGATCTACTATTACAAGCTTGCAAAAAGACAAGGGAAGACCACAGTTTTGTGCGACGCCCATAACACATCACCCTTCTCATTGACCTTCAGCTCGTTCCACTTGGACTCACTATATGACTTTTTCAGCCAACTCGGGTCTATGCTGACACAGACATCATTAGCTTGGCCCTTTCAGGCCCCGGCAAGCAAAGCAGCCTGTGAATCAAACACATCTTTGTTTAACGTCATTCCTCCAAAGTTCACGGGCAGCATGATTTGTAAAGGCTACAAGTATAGTTGCGAGTAAGGCTAGATTTTGGGCTTGTGCAAGTCCACTTTATAGTAACCTGCTGCTGGCACTGCTGTGCATGCAGGAAATCTTACACAAATTTAGGTTGCCTACACGATTGGTGTTCTCTGTCTGACCCAGTGTGCAGCCTCTTCTGCTTGCCTTCTTCGGGATCCATGGGGAGAATCGTATTTGTCGGCGCCATCTGATGTTGCCTTGCCTCCTGCTGCAGCTGTACAATCTCGCGCTTGTTTGTGGCTCGCTCCTCTTCCAAGGCCTTTGCCAAAGCTTCACGGCTGGAAACCTGCTCATGCAGCTCGTAGTCCATGGACCTGACACCCTCTGCATGGTATAACGCCAAGACATAAGGCTTTTTAAGAGCCATGCGCATACTGCGGTTGCAGATTGACTTGCGCTTCGGCGCTGGGATGGGATGCGACATAAGGCTTGTCTTGGGCAACTTAAGGAGGGAAGATTTATGAGGGGAGTGTGTGTGGTCAAGGGCCATATGAGGGATTGTAGGGTATCCAAGTCTTAAGTGATGTCTCCTCAGAGTAGCTCAACCGATGAAGCTGCCTTGGACTGTCAGGAGTGTCCACACGGGAAGCAACCACTAATTCTATGTTCACCTTCCTTCACTTGAATCGGCCAAGTACACTTATTGGAAAATGTGTTTGCCGTCCACGTCCACTGAACTAAGTTGACAGACACATGAAGCTGTCCGGAGCCTGATTTGGCTGTTTTGTAGCCATGTCGGTGGGACGAATTCCTAACTTCTTGAGTAGAGATGCCTAGACCTCCAGCACAGTTGAGTCCTCACAGGGCCCCTTGTATGGCTTGTTGAAGTCTGTTGCTTCGACACGAGATTTGTTCGTTCGAACGTCTACTCTGTCGTTCTTGACAATGCAACCCTAAGCACAGCCCTCTTCTACGCAGGTGCACTTTCGACAGCTTTTCTGCCCTTGAGTGCATGCGACCCTAATCCCAAAACCCTCATAAACTATGTGCTTTGCAGTCTTGTGCTTTTTTGCCTACGCCTGCAGATCTGCAGCACGGCATGTCTTGAGCCAGGCAATGCGTTTGGGAGGGATTCAGATTTGTTGTGGTTGGGGGTTCTTCGACAAGGAAGGTTGGTAGTTTTCTTTGGCGAGCTAGTTGCAGTTAGGCACATTCTTTTGTCAAGGCACTGCAAAAGGAGTTGGAAATCAACAGTCAGAAACCGTTGCATTCCAGAATCCAGGTTCTGCTGGGATCAACGGGGTAACTTTTGTGCGCATGCCCTCGGACTGCCTATGCGTACGATGTCGAAGGATGTAGAAGGCACGCAGGGTGGGCAACGGAGCTCTTCAGGCTTGTCAGGGGTCCCTCCAACCCACAAAGACTGCACCTTGAACAGCAGCTGTGTGGGGTTACATGTGAGCTTGCGGGAGTGTGTAGCAGACCCGCCTAGTTCCTATAGCAAGACCCATGCAACAAGAATCCCCATTCAAATGATGATGACCATGATGATGACAACATGGTGCACTTTGTTGCCCACCAGCCACGTAAGCAATGCTAAACAAAACATTGTGTGAACTGGCATGATCGTTTAGCTGTTCGACTTGCAACCAAAGAAGAGGAACATGCCCTTGGTGGCCAAGAGGAAGCCCGTTACAATCCTTGCAGTTCAGCTCCCCATGGCAAGCCAAAGGAGTCACATCTCTCAAAGCCTCGATCTCATGCTCAAGCATTGACACACCCTAGCTTTTTCCGCCACAACTGTCTCAGAGCTCTAAACATTGAGGATGCGGCACACGGCTTGGCAGCTTGCATGTTCCATGGTCAAACTCCGATGGGGATCGCAGTCATGCCTTAATGAGTGATTTGGGCAGTACCTCCGTAAATGCTATTCAGACCCTAACTGTTCTACACATCTCTGCAAACCCTAAACCCCTGTGTCATCAGATTTTTGGGATCCCAAAGTTGCTGAGCGGCCAGGCCTCAACTACCTGGGCCGATGAGGGCTGCAATTCCAATAAACCGCGACGTCTGGGGGTTTCCTAAAATTAGGGGTACCTTTTTGCTGTTCCATATAATAAGGACTGTATACTGGGGTCTATATTGGGGTCCCCTTATTTAGGGAAACTACCATCTGGGAGGTCAAATCCCTCAGCGCGCAGTGGAACGTTTCAAAAAAAGGGCGCGCTACCTACAACACCTCTGGATTAGGTGGACCCCCCCTCAGTAATAGTCACTATAGGGGATAATAGGGATTATATTAGGGTCCTCTTATATTCCTGGTGTACCACTATTACAGGGTGGGGGGTCCTCCTAACCTCTGGAAGACGTTCGGGATCTAATTGTAAGGACTCACGAGCTGTCTGCCACTCTGGGACTCAATGGGCCCAGAAGCTGAAATGGTAGTTTCCCAAAATGGGGGGGACCCTAATATAGACCCCAAAATACTATAGTCCTTATTATAGGGACCCCCAAAGTGGTACCCCTAATTTGGGGAAATCCCCAAATAGAGCTTAGGGTTTAGGGTTTAGGGTTGTTCGGCCCCACATGGAAGGCAGCTGGTAAGATGGCAAAGGTGCAGACTTTAGAATTAGCTTTGGGTATACTATAATGAGATCCACATATACCCCATATTCTATACCCTATGTAACCCATTCTATCTAGTAGTTTCCATGTTCTTTTCCAGTATCCCTATATGACCCCAATTATATATCCCCAAGTTTCCACCCAAAGCCCTTTCCTCCGCCTCACATGGCATCAGCTAAAGATGTAAGCATCAGGCGTAGAAGTGCCTGTATCGCCTTGGAATCCAGCACGATTTTAATGAAGGCAACTTGCATAAAGCTAAGTTATTGATTGGGTCATTCCCCCTTACAGTAACTGTTACCACAAGGGGTAATAGGAAGTATAATAGCCCCTTAATAAGGCCCCCTTTAAGGACAGTTACTGGGTTGGGGAATGACCCAACATAAAGCTAAGTTATTGCTTTGGAAAGCTGAGAGGTGGCGAGGATAACCATGACATCCAGCAGGAAGAACTCTCAGCTGCCATAGCAGTGATCCACGTCCACCCGAATAAGGGGGGAAGGACGTGGAACCTAAAAAACTTAAGTCATTGAAAGCCACTGTATTAGGTGACAGGCTTCCTGCTTCGTTCTGCAAGCGCGCGAGGGAGTGGCACATCCAAAAAAAACATAAACCTGACTTCCAGGCTTTGGTTTAATGATTTTAGTAGACCATCCACAGAAGACCTCTAGATACAAAAATACAAGTAGTCAAATGCCGCCAACATTGGCCAACGGCATTGGGTCTCAAGCAATGATTCTTGCAGGCCGACGCCTTCACCACAACCCATCTGCTCCCAGCTTATTTCTGTGGATCTCCAACCCTCATCCCCGGCTGCCCCCAGCTTCTGCAGCTAGGAGGCGGACACGCCCAAAAAGAGCCCCAGGCCCGTGGGTCAGGCGCTCGCTGCGCCTGCAAGTCCCAGTCTGAGTTCTGCTTGGGTTGCGCATGCCCATCCATCTCAGATTATCAGGTCGCCTACCCTGTAGCTGCTCTGCTTCTGAAGACCTGTCCGTGAAGACTTTTGAAGACCGATGTTCTGAGAGAAGCACTGGCCCTCAGATCAAAACCCACGCTGTGACCAGACACAGAACGAAAATCTCAAGATCGAGCAGAAGTAGCCGAAAACTTGCGCCAATATGGGCTAATCAGGAAGCGCACGTAGTGCAGAGGCAAGAAGCTTTCTCATCTCCAGCAATGCGGAGCTAGAAGAATGTGCTGGCCTTGCTCTAGTAAACTGCCCACATCGCCCTTGCGGAGATCAAAGAGACCTTTCCTTGCAGAAAAGTGCCCTTGCCCGGGTCTGCAGCAGGTATCCAAGCCGGGCGCCAAAAAAACATGAAGAACAGGCAAGACATGACAGTTTCCCTAAATAGGGGAACCCAATATAGTCCCCCAAATATTATACTCCTTATTAGTGGGACTCCCCAGAAGGTACCCTAATTTTGGGAAACCCCACAAGGGCACACAAGCTGCTGCGGGCGTGAACCAGGCCGTGTTACTACGGAGATCTACAACTAGGCCTCCGTGGGGTGGACACTGGATGATGTGGACGATGCGGAGGCTACCATTTCGAAAATGCATCATGGATATTCCTGAATTCGTGACACCTCCAGCTCTAAAGCGTGTGTTGAACCATGCATCCGCGGTCGTAGTGGGCAGGTGCGATCAAAGATTCGAAAGTTCAAGAGCTGAAAACTGGCCATGCTGCATGCTGGTCAGGTGATGCCAAGTCCTCACAAGATCAAGGCTTTCATAGACCTCCGCACTCGCCCTCAGCTGTCATGTTTTGCTCAAGACCATGGCACAGTTGTGAGGTGCAATGCGGCACGTCTAAGGTCAGGTTAGACGAAAAATGGGCGGTTAGTTTATATACTAGATTAGCTATTTGCCGTTTGAAAAACGCTAATCGCTTTTTGAGGGTGTGTTTTAAAATTAAACGACCGGATAGACCAGCATGTGTAGCTTTACCCGAATCTAAAAGATAGAAAATAAAAGTGGTAAAGAAAGGATAAGAAGAAAAGATGGTAATCGGCGAGTCGAAGAAGAATGAAAAATGATCGATGAAACAAGATGAAAAGGATGAACACATGATGGAAAAGGTGAAAAATCATAAACATGGCGAATATGATGAAAGATGATGGAAAATGGAGAAGTATGATGAATCATGATGGAGAATCATGAAACATGATGAAAATTCCGAGAATGATGGTAGATGCTGGTAAATGATGGAAAATTATGAACAATGATTACAATGATAGACAAATCATGCAAAAGTATAAAGAATGATAGCACATGCTCAAATATGATGAAAATGATGAACATGATGAAACATGATGAAGAATACTGACACATAATGAACAATGATGAAGCATGATGGAAAATCCGACATATTCGGGGACCGAGATGTCGGCGGGAGGGAAGAATCAAATTCGTCAGACCCAAAAAAGAGGACAACAGAGTTAGGTCACGTGTGTAAGACTGAATAACATTTGACTGACTTGACTTGGTAACATGCCTGCCTAGGCGGCATGAAAATATCAGAACATAGCTAGGCAAAATGCAAGTTTTGCTTGTTTCTTGCTTGGTAACGCATAATGTCGGGTCCTGATTAGTGTAGGCCCCCCCCCAACAAATCTGGGTCCCTATTTTAATGGAAGAGGGGTAATTACCCCCCAAACTATCCGTGGTTTTTCGGTTTTGATTAAACTTCAATAGGATGGATCAGGATCGGCTCGGATCTTAGGTTTAGTTTAAATTCAATGGGATGGATCAGGATCGGCTCGGATCCTAGGTTTAGATTACATTCAATAGGATGGATCAGGATCGGCTGGTTTCGGAATGCATTCAGAGAGGTTTGAGGAGTTCAGAGGATTTCAGTTGTCAGAAACCTGTCCGAAGGCTTTAAGGAAAATTCTAGAAAGGATCCGGCGATTTCAGATCTTGAAAGTCTGGCTGGTTTACATGCAGAGCCTTGAAAATTCAGAGGTTTTAGGCTTCTGCTATTTTAGGCGGTCGCGGATTTGACGGATAATTGAGAACCCCAAAACATTCGTATTATTGAGAACCTGGGCAGCTGCTGGATTACCCCTTAGGAAAAATGATTGCTAGGCCTCCTCGGATAAGCGGTCTCATAAGAAATCGATAGTTTTGGACCTGGCTTGGAACCTTAAAATCCGGAGTTTTGAGGTCCTCAAAATCCGGAGGTTTGAGGTTCTGGAAGTCTAAGTAACACAGGGCATCTTGGATTAGGACCCTAAACTGAATACTTACTGCCTGCCATGGTGTTCAAAGCAAATTAGGTTTAATCATTCTACTTATGATTCTCAGAGTTGTTTTTCTTGGCCGCGCAACTTTGCACAATTAAGGACCCCCAAACGAACCTAGGGGGTGCTACAAGATTTTGGCGAAGCTTCGCACAATTAGGGAACCCCACGCTAATCGGGATCAAACACTAGTGCATGCTTGCTGCTTGTGAATGCTTGTGAGTGTTTTGTTCATGTGGTAAATGTTCAACGACAAGAACTGCACAGCAATGCTTGCACAAGTAAAGGCCAGACAGGCTTTCACAGGTGGTAGCCAAAGCAAAGAAGCTGAAGCGCCACGGTGTTGACAACAGTCCATGGTGCAGAGAACATCTAAACTATTATGTCTGTGCTGCCATGAGTGTTTTCAGACTGAAATGTGATCCATCCATAGGAGTCAGGGACCTGCAAAAGGTGATCGTTGAGATCTTGTAGCAGCAGCCAGAGAAGAACTTGTTCCTGTGCCTGAAGCACCCGCCTGGTGCTGACTACAAGTAGTAGTTTTCAAGTAGTTTTCAAGGCTACTTCGTCAACGCAAACTTTATCTCTTTAGGTTATATGATAAGATAGACTGGTAGTTTACAAGTTTATTTTGCAAAATTGACTTTACCTTCGTCGGTTACTTGATGAAATTCACTTTGGTCACAACAATCTATTTTGATGGTTCAAAAAATAGACGAGTAGTCAAGAAATAGCTTAGCAGGCAAAATAGACTAATAGCTAGGAATTAGTCTAACCTGGTCGTAGAGGCACCCTTTTCAGTGCTTCAGTAGGCGGGGAAAGTGCAGTAGCGCAACATCCGCCGAAAGCACTGCAAGTGAGCTAGCTCAAGCTCACCGGTCTAGCCAACAGTGCACCTGATGGGATGGCAAGAGTCATGGCAAAGCAGCTGAGCTTCGCAATAGCACCATCAATGTGCAGGTTGACGAATCTGATGACTTCATGGCGGCATACACCACTCTGCCTTTGCATCCCGTCAGCTTACCACAGCCAGAAGGCTCTTGGATTTAAAACACATCAGAAATATATTTGGGGCCAGCATGCCAACTTCTTAGAGAATCAACTCAAATAATTGGGAAACCTATATTCAACAAACCAATGCATCAGGCCCCTTGTAGGGAGCGAGTTTTCTAGGCGGACTCTTGTGCCTATCTCATGTACCGCTTGCGGTCTTTGCCCACCGAGCTGTTCAGGTCTGTGTCAAAAAAGCACAACTTCCGCCTTCAATCCTTCCGAAACCTACCTACAACTGCACTTTGAAGCTTTTGTTTTTGACACATCCCTCTGTTGGATTTTTGAGGCTCCAGCAAGCGGTGGAACATGCATGCAGAAACCACAACCGACAACCTGAAGTCAGCCCCAAAAAGGACTTCAGGAGTAGCATCTTCGTGTATGATTTGGGTCATCTCCTGGTTGTGAGTTCTGCAGCTCCAAGACAAAGCCATCACCTACATTGGTGCATCTCCTTGAGCTGCTCCACTCCAAAGTTTTTAACAGGCTGAGGCTTTCTCTGGCTCCAGTTCTCATGACGTGTAAGAACTGAGAACTTAAATGAGCGCAGACATGCCTCAGTGTCGCTGGATCACAGTAAAAACGTATCGCACTGTTCAGGCAAACAGCAGCAAATGCTGCAGTTTCAGGATGCAGGCGCTCAGGGAACCCTCTGTGCAACTGAATGATTTAATGCAGTCTTCTGTTCTTGCCCATCTCTGCGTGCTTAGCTTCAACGAAGTCCTTCTCAGCTCTCTTCTTGCAACTTCTAAGTGTGTATTGCCAATACCAGTCCAATCTTGCATGCCTCAAAGCCGCGCCGCATCCCAGGTGCATGCACGCACTGAACGGTAGTGAGACTTGAGTCGAAATGACTCCGGCCGCCTCTGAGACAAGATGGCCGTCTTTTGCGTCAGGATGCAAAGGCCGCAGAGTTTCCATGACTGGGGTGGCACCCGATCAAAGCCCAGCTGTGGATACGGCGTTGCTCAGAACCTGGGGGTCGAACCCCTCCTAGGATCTGTGGGTCTCTCCATAACCTTGCATTTGTGACCGTCACACTTCTTCAGGGAATCAGGGGTTGTTCTGATAGCCGACTATAACGAGATCAAGAGCCCATCCTTCAGATCCTCTTGGCGCAGGGTCCACAGGGACCTTGCAGTTGGCTCTTGCCCGGAGGAGCCTGGCCATCAGGACCAGTAATTTTTACGCTGCACGCTCTCCTCCCGCCTTCCGATGTTGTCTCTGCACGCAGAAAGCACCCAGCCTCAGACAAAGAGCAACGAAATGCGGCACGGCTCGCTTCCCGTCAGCTGCTCCGCTGCGGCCCTGGCCAACGACATCTGCGCCGCCGGCGCCTCACGGAGCCA
>CAJNIZ010033625.1:47560-70529 GCA_905231905.1 Symbiodinium pilosum | reverse complement strand
TAAACCCCTTGACCTTAACCCTAAACCCTAAACCCTAAACTCTAAATAGTAGTTTCCATTTTCTTTTCCATTATCCCTATATAAACCCTATATAACCCCTAAACCCTAAACTCTAAACCCTAAACCCCAGAGCCCAAACCGTCGGGTTCGCAGCTTCCGGCTCCGTAGCGCCGGCGCGGCAAATTTTGTGAAGCCCCGGTGCCATCCACCAGGCATATAGTTTAGACACTAAGGTTTCGTAGTTGAGGGTTTGGGGTTGCCTTAGGGCTTAAGGTTCAAAAAATGTATTCAAGGGGTGAGAACTTGGGATTTAAGTTTAAGAGTGTAGGGTGAAGTGATTTATGGTCTAGGTTTTGGGGTCCTCGGCTTCGGATTATGGTGTAGGGTCACACTGTAGGGTTAGGGATTTAAGGTAGGGTCTCAAAGCACTGCAGTTTTTCAGTGGAGGTTGTACATCTGAAAGCTATCATAGTACTGGCTGTTGAGGACTCTACAGGAGGTTTGGGCTTTTCGGGCTCAGGTTGGTGGGTAGAGTCGAAGTTTTTGACCCAAAGGACTGCAGAACCATCCCAGATCGGGGTAGTCACAATCATGGTCCATTTTTGTGTATGTTACATGTTACATGTGATCAGGGCTAGGGACCAGAAACCGACCGAAAGTTTGACAAACTATCACACGGAACAGAGGTCTGCAGTATGTCCACCGTGCCAGCTTACCGATGGAAGGGACTCCTCTGCATCGCGTTAGTTCAGGGTTTAGGGCTTAGGCCCACAAAAACGTTTCTAAATACAGCGCCCTCTACATTTTTAACAGGCATGTTTTGCTTGTGGTTGGATGGGATAAATTTAAAGGGACAGAAAAACCGCACCCTAAACCCTAAACCCTACTACGACGACCGGCATCCCAAAACGAAACAAGCCTCTGGACTGTCTTTCAGGATGAGGTCTTGGTCAAGATTCTTTCCCAATCTTTGGCGGTTTAGGGCTTAGGGTTTAGGGGTTTAGGGTTTAGGCTTGAGGGTCTAGGTAGCTTGCAATGAACACAGTTTGTGCAACGGTGTTGGTGGCTTAGAGTAAATGGTAGTTTAGGCTTCGGTGTAGAAGTGATCCCCAACGTCGTCCCTTACCCTCTCTCCTTTTCAGATTATAGCATCATATTTGCACCCAGCTCCCATTATTTTGATTTTCTCGCCCTGTGCCAAATCAACTGCTATCAAAACCCAGTGTCCATCCCACTTTCCAGTTGTTTTCTTTTTTTGCCTTGTTATTCTACGGGTGCAAGTACCCAATACTCGTATACCTACCCAAAACCTGTACTACAGCTATTGCCCAAAGCCTGAGCACCGAATCATTTGGTAGTTGGACCCTCTGGGGCGGTTCTCCCTTTCTTGTCCACTCCCTACTAACCCTAAGCAGAAACCTTAACCACCCGAACCCCTAAACCCTCACCCCTTCAACCCTAAACCAATAAACCTTGGCACACCATGTCTTGTGAGGGACATGGACGGTTTTGGCCAGTCCGGTGGCGGAGTTTCTCCAAGCGATGCCGCAGTCTCAGAGGGGTTTAGTCTGAGATCCATTTAGGCTTTCGGGATTTTTCGCCTCACCATGGATCCCAATACTGGCACTCACCTATTCTTCCGGTCCTGATTCTGGGCCCTTATTTGGGCTTGGATGGGTCCACAGGGTGTATAATTGCGCTACAAAGGGATCCCATACTAGGGGCTCGTAGTTCAAACCCTAGATTTAGGTGAGTGTTTAGGCGAGTACCTTTATTGATGGACAATCCTGCATGAACCTGAGCATGCTATACGGCTACAATTTATAGGGTTCAAGCTTATAGGGTCTTGTAGGATTTTGTCGCATTGAGGTACCCGCCTCCCGTAGAGATGTGCAACCCTGCCATGTTTTTTGACAAAGCCCAAACCCAAATCCCAAACAAACCCTAAACCCTAAACTAACCCTAGGAAGGCCCTACATCCCAAACCCTACGGGATTGAGGAAGGTCCTAACCTCCATAGTCCCCCTTAAGTAAATAGAATATGGGGTTTAGGGTGTGGGGTTTAGGGTATAGGCCCCCTTAAGTAGATAGAATATGGGGTATATGGCATATATGGGGATCTCATTCTAATATACTCAAAGCCATATTCTACCTACTTAAGGGGGACTATAAACCACTCGGCGTTGAGGAAGGGCGCGTTCCAAAGCAGACCTTGCGCCAGCGGTACTGGACGTGAAGTTGTGCCTTTAAGAAAACCCTAAACCCTAAACCCTTAAGAGAACCCTAAACCCTAAACCCTAAACCCATTCCGGGTTTGTGAGTTGAAGCCGAGGGCTCCTGCCGAATATACACGGTGTAGGGTTTAGGGTGAGTGTATGCAGGGGTTCCCTTAGTAGGCTACAAGTATAAATCCTGGAACCCTAAACCCTGCATCCCTAAGCCCTAAACCTGAGCCCCTAAACCGGTTTAGGGTTTGGGGCTTACCTAAACCCTCCAGTGTACCTTTTCGGTAGTCCTATTAAGAGTCCTGACCAAAAAACCATAGCAAACCCATGAAGGAACTACATTGGAGGGTCTAGGTAGGGAACCTAGTTTATCAAGTGAGGCCGTGTTCCCGCAGAGCCTTCACCTTTCCATGTTAGATGCAACGTTTGCTCAATCCGAAACACCCGTTTTTGGACATGTCTCCCCTTTTCGACCAGTGTATGCCCATGAGGTCAAGGATTAAAACAATCCGATGGGGACCTCTATAAAAGGGGGGTCCATACCTAAAGATTCCCTGAGACCTCCCCAAAGCCTCCCTAAGATCCCATAGATTCTCCCAATAGGGCCTCTCTTTTTATGGGATCCCCTTAGGGCTTCCTTAAAGGGCAAGCCACAGGATCTTGTGGGAGAGAACATGGACGCACAAGGATCTCAGGGTTTAGCAGGCTCTGGGTTCGGGAGCCGGCAGGCGCAGAAAAACTTGGAGGATTTCGCGGAGCTGCTGCCTAAGGGAACCTACCTCCAATCCCCGAAGTTCCCCAATATAGTAATGGGGTTATTTTGGAGGGATTCATTTTTTAGATTGCAGGGGCTAGGTAGGTTATTGTGGGGAGTACCCAAATTTATGTAGCGTCAAATGGGGAAGAAAATGGGACATGTACTTGAACTTGACATGATAGAGGCATGTAAACCCTAAACCCCTAAACCCTAAACCTAAAACCCTAAACCTTAAACCCTAAACCCCTAAACCCTAAACCTGAAACCCTAAACCCCTAAACCCTAAACCCTGGTTAGAACCAGTTCTGCACGGTGATGGCTCTAACATATCAGCAGGTCCAGAAGCAGCGGCCTTAAGTGCAAAAAATGAATATGCCCTACGGTTGATACTAGAAGTCCTACATGACCTTCGCATATTATAGTTTAGGTGGACCCCCCACCCAGTAATAGTGACTCTAGGGGATAATAGGGATTATATTAGGGTCCTCCTAAGTTATAGTACCATAATTCCCATGGTTTACTGGAATTAGGGTCATGCAGGACTTTTTTGGTATCTACCTTAGGGACCATGGAGGCTCCCTGGCCAGCCGCGCTTCCAGCTGTGACCTGCGCTATAACCTATAATGGCGAATCAAGTGGAAAAGAAAATGGAAAATGAAACGGAATCTGTGTTTATAGGCGAGTATATAGGGAGTAGGGTTATATGAGCTATAGTCTAAACTCCTTAAAGAGGGGATTTTATAAGGGCGTATATAGGGGACTACTATAGGGTTCTTAAGGGGGATACTAGGAGTTTAGATGATGGCTTACCTTCATCAAAGGAATCTGGCTCATGTTGGGCAATCATTGGCAGGCGCGGGCACTTGTCCACAGAATTCCTACGATCGCCGAGGATGCGGATCAGGCTTCAGAACAGCATGATAATTCTACGGTCACACATCTTGCGACTGGCTGCCAGCTACTTTGATGTCACCCGAAGCCCCTGCAAATGAACCGAATGAGTTCGGGAAGGGCATCCTAGAGCACGGCTCTGCTGAAGCTCCAGCCGAACATGACAAGCCTCGGCCAAAGCGTTGCTATGCTGCGCAACTTATACACCAACAAGCTGACATGCACGGAAGCATGATGCCTTCAACGCAAGGTTCGGATCCTCAGCTCCAGAATCCTGACCCCAAAGCCCCGCAGCCCCAACTCCCAAAGTCCAGAGCCCAAGCCGTAATCCAGGGGCCATTAAATCAAGACCAAGATTATGGTCCTGCATTCCTTGTATATATATATGTATAAGTATGATACAGGGTAACTCAAATAGTCCTCAATAAGAATATAATTGTTAAGGCCCTTGCATTAACTTCAAAACGAAGACCTGAGTCCATACAGCCTTAGCAGAGCCCCTCCTTGAGAGGCATCTAAGGTTACCCCCAACCCCCCTACTTGCTCGTCACGCGCATCCACAGTAAGAACGTCCGGAGAAAAAACAAGTTACAACCGCAAGAGCACTGCGATTTATAGCACACGAGGGTACAAGCTAATGCGTTATGGTATCCGTAAAAACATCCACCATGACTGCATCCAAAACAAGTGAAACCATGCCAGCACCCAACATATTTTCAGTGTTGTTACTATTGTTATTACTAGTACTGTTTGTTTTTTGATATCGTTCATCGTAACTACATCGCACCTAGGGCTCGGTCGACATAAGGTTAGGAACATGCGCCGCAGTCTGGGCGCGAACCTTGGGGTTTAGGGCAAGCTTCTTCAGGGTTGGGGTTTCGGTTTTAGGGTGTTCCCCGGTGAAGAAGGCTCTGGCCCATGCTAGAGGGCCACGACTCAACACTAAACCCTAAATCCTAAACCCCTAAACCCCCAAGCCCTGAAAGAAGATCCAGTTTGCCAAGATGGAGAGAGCTGTTGGCATCATGCAAATGCAGCAGGTGATCCAGGCTCGCCTATCTGCTTGTGATCATATCTGGTTCAGGGTTTAGGGTTTAGGGTTTTCTTTAGGGTCTATGGGATGGTATTATGGATTATAGTCTCCCTTAAGTAGATAATTAGAATATACCCAAAGCCATGTTCTATCTACTTGAGGGCGACTATACGGGTTGAGATAGGGGGTCCTGGGACATGTGGTCACACGCCCACGGGCTCTTTCCGCCCTGCCCTGATCCAGAGACTTCGTGGTTTAGGGTTTAGGGGGCTCCTCTACTTCACAGTGGGTGGTTTAGGGTTTAGGGCACAGTGGGTGTGGTGGGAGGTTCACCAACAGTATGTTTGCATACGAGACTCTTTAGAGGATTACAGCAGATATATCGGGTTGGAGTTACTCTCTTTTTTCATCCTACGACGTTTCGCGTAGTGTTACGGGACCCTCTCACGCTCAATAATCTTGGCATCTGCACGCTTCGGACGCTATGTTGAAACAAAAACTCTGAAGTGCAATAAGTAGTCCCTAATAGCTCGTGAACGCTAGTCCCTTCTTCCCCAAGCCCACATGAATTATAGTTCAACTCCTAGCATTCCCCTTAAAGACCCCTGCAATTCTATAATACTCCGTATAATCCCGTATAACCTCCCCTTTAAGAAGTCTAGACTATGTAGCTCACAAGCCCGACTGTGATTCTTGCCTTCCAGGGGCAGAAGGCAACTATGAAGATCCTGGGCCACTGTTTTGAGAGGTGCCTGCTGGGGTTGCGTGGTTTTGAATTGGGGTGGTCCCGTTGATGGAGGCAGTCCCGCACCACGTTAAGTCCTCCAACTCCTGTAAATTACAATGCCTCAGCGACCCTAGGTGGTACAAGATTTTCACTATCAAGTATCAAGAATAGCCGGTTCAGGATTTGTTTTCGGGGGTTGGCTCGTGTGTTAGTATCGGATGTTGCCGATATAGGGTTCTTCATTATATTCCTCCCAAGAAAAGTCTCAATCTGTTGGTTGGCACGTGAATTAGAGCATGCGTCCTTCGCAGAACCATAGTTCTGTCCTGGCTTTCCCTCAAGATACCCGCGGAGCCAGTTGTGTAGCCAAGATTTGCACAAGAAACTCCCTCCGCTTTGAAGGGCATCGTCCCTCCTCCAAGACTCAGGGTTAGTCTAGAGCTCGAGGCATTCTGTGGTGATAGCTTGAATGTGTTGCAGTCACGCGTGTTTTTGCGACTGCCTTGCACATGAGGGTTGGACTGAAATGATGTTGATCGCATCTGTCGATTGTGGCAAACCATTGCGCGCAAGTTGCGCCTCATGTCTAGTTGCAGGTATGATTGTGAGCAGGACTAGTTTTGCCGGAGCCTAAGTTAAGTGAGCCTTCCTGCAAATAGAATGACCATATACCATGAAGCATGAGCCTCCAAAAATGTTTCGGTCGGTCAGCGTGAATGGGCCTGTTGCTGGCCAGGTGCGTCGACACCCCTGAGGACTCACTCGCATACAAGGAGCGTATGCAGGGTAGTCCGAATTCGGTCAAGGTTTCTTTTGCAGGGTGTGTTTCCCAATCTGCACAAGACCATGACACTTCAGAACATCAATCCACTTACTAAGTCCCCCTGAACCTCCAAGTACTTCATCCTAAGCTTGGTAAACATCTGGGGGCCCCGCATCT
The DNA here is from genome assembly GCA_905231905.1 of Symbiodinium pilosum. Classification (NCBI taxonomy): domain Eukaryota; class Dinophyceae; order Suessiales; family Symbiodiniaceae; genus Symbiodinium; species Symbiodinium pilosum. Next base: position 63,956 of record CAJNIZ010033625.1, on the reverse strand, counting down.
TACGAAACCGTTGCTTCACCTTAAACCCGACATCCTAAACAACCCTAAACCCTAAACGCCGAATCCTGAACCCGAATGCTACGACCTCAGGACCAGCAGTGCATTTGGAACTGCACTCAGCGCCTCTTCGATAGCGAGCAGTCGGGGACTCAGGTGAATAGCGTTGGTTTTGGTGGTTGAACCAAGTTCGGGTTGAGAGTTTACGGTGATAAAACTATGTTCAGAAAAATCCATACCCCAAAAGAGAGGATCTAATCTTAGACTATTGTGGACCATAGCAACCCCAAACAAAATATTACTCAGGTAATCAGTCTGATGGTAGAAATCCTGCACGACGTTGTTTCTGTTCACTCCTGGGGGTACAGGATTTGGGGTTCAGGGTTTAGCGTTTAGGATTTAGGGGTACAGTTACAGTGCTTTATGCGCCCTAGCAAACAAGATTGCAAGAATCCTTCAATCGACAGTACTATTTCAGCCATTCTCAAAATTGTTGGTCCCTTTCTGGGGATCCTCATTTAGAGTGAGGATATAGGGTTCCGGGAGTGTTTGCGAACAGGATCCCGCTTAGAAATGCCCTAAGCCCTCAAGCCGTTTGGAGTTTACAAAGATTTGTATCTTGAGAGGGGACGGTTGACAGTTCAGGGGTTAAATTCTGAAGCGTAATCCCTTAGACCATAATGATTTCACATATACTTGCGTCCCAGTTCTCCATTCCCAAATTACCTCCAGCAACCATGCCCAAACAAGAAGCAAGTGCACTCGCCAAAAAACGGCGTATGTCTGTGTGGGACTGACCGAAGTGTCTGCGCAAGCACATTGGCTTGTTTCCTATCAAATAGGAGAGGGGCCTAGATACATCGTAACATCATGTTGCGGCTTCCCTGAGGCGCTCTATATACAAGGAATGTAGGAACATTGTTCCCTGTAAGCCATGGTAAAGACCCTGTTCCTGCTTCGTCTTCCATTCTATTTGCTAGTTGATTCTCCGTTTTCAGCAAAAGTTTTAGGGCCCGATGCGGCCTCAAGAGGGCTGTAGTTTTAGTACTGCCCCCCCCCACTAACAGTTGGATAATAATCATCATATGGTTATATATAGCCCTTAATAGGACCCCTAATATAGACTGTTACTGAGGGGGGGCAGTACCCAAGCTGTAGTAAAAGTGCCCAACTCGATCCTTCGCTGCGAGGTTTATGGTGAAGCGATTAAACGCTGCGCAGAAGCAGAAAGTTGGAGGAATGTGAGGCACAGATTGAAGGGAGACTGGGAATCGACAAACCTTAGCCTGAAACCCTAAACCCTGAACCTTAAACCCAATCCGAATCCTAAAATGGGTTTTGGGTTCAGGGATTTACCAAAAGCCAAAAGGTGAGCGGCGTTCTTTGATTTCAGGTTTTGTGCCTTGGGCCTTGAAAGCTTAGACGGGGTTCCCAAGAATTAGGGCAAACCGTTTTGGGGAGCCATAATAGGGAGTGGAATTTGTAGTTTAGGGGTCTATATTGGAGTCCCCTCTTGCTGGAAACCACCAAAACGACAATCCCAAAACCGAGACTCCTGAAGCCGTAGTCGACTTGCTGAGGAACTCCAAGGGTTGGGCATCAGGTGCTTGAAGCGCACTGCTGCTAAGCAATTTGACGTTTTGCTTGGCATAGGCTTCCTTCGTTAGCGATTCGCAACTTGTGCAATTTGACGGTGTGGAATTTGAGGTTGGGAGGCTAGGGTGTAAGGTGCCCTTGCCCTAAACCCCGAAACCCTAAACCTCCAAACCCTTGAACGCCTAAACCCTTCAACCCCTAAAACCCAAACCCCTAAACCTAAACCCCAAAGCCTAAACCGCCTGGCCCTGAACATGCTCCAAGAAACTAACTCACCTGCATTTGATGAGCCTGACCTTGCATGCTTCAACTGTGCAACCGGGGCATTGCAGTTTAGCGCCACCCCACTTCCAGGGATCTGTGGGTGGCGGCATATCCTGCGCCCAGCGAACCTCGTGGATATCGCCCAAGAATCCATCGAAACTGGGCTTTTCTTTCGAAATCCTCACCCGCTGTGAAACATCACAGAATACCACCCAAATTACTTCCTCTTAGGGTTTAAGGCTACGCCCTCCCTTCCCACCTCAACAAGTTTGTCTTCTGTCTTTGAACACCAAGAAACTTTATCATGACGGGCCCACCGCAGGCCACCTCCAGCCAGGAATCTCCGCCAGGACCCCCTACAAGAAAATTGAAACGTTGTGAGGCTTTTGTGCTTCGGTTTGGGGTATTCCCATCAAGAGGGAAAATCATGGCTTACTGGGGTGGCTGGACGCAGAGCTGTGCCTCCCGAAGTACCGGATGAGTGGTAAGACGCCATACGGGTGTATAGGCTGACGTGTTTCTTAAGTGTCTGACCACCCTGGTAATGGGTGGGAACGGCCTAAGCAGGCTGGGTGGGAATTTAGGAGTTTAGGGCTATTTTGAGCAAGCATGGTAATCCGGGCTTATGCAAGTCCAACCCTGAACGCTAGCGGGTTCGGGTCCCAAATCCGCGTGTGCCCCTGCCCCCCCTGCGCCCTACACAACCCCACCTGCCCTTTTACTGTGGTGCTTTGCGAACGCCTCTGACGCCGAGCTTGTAGTTATGGTCTCATTTGAAGCTTCCCCTCATTAATACCCATCATATTGCCTTGCAGTGTAAAACCCTCAAAGCATTTTTATTTGGCCCGAAGGCTGGAATACTTACACAGATGACTAGGATCATCAAAATAACCCACAACAATCGACGTTAAAACAATCATTAACCCGTAAAACCTGAAGTAAACCGTCAGAATTCTGCAAACCCCAGCAAGCTTTCGGTTCAAACACCCATCGAAATACAGATATGCATAATCCATCGTCAAACACGCAAAACAAGACAAATCTCAGAAGAACAGCTTGTATAGCATCCATATTCGGGCTTATTACGCTGGAAGGTCCGGATAAAGTTGATCTTCATCTGGCTCTTCCATCGCCCCTGCCAGGTGGTAGCGAGCTGCTGCCGCCTGTGCCCCTGACAAAAATTGAGCTCCGTTTGTATGGTGCACAGAAAATACCTGATGAGGTCGAGGACCTTCCACACGAGTTCTTTATATCTTGTGGCGGCTATTGTGTTGGGGTAGTCCCAGATTTTGTCGTGGGCTCATACCGTGCGCTAATGCCAGCAAATCTGCTGAACATGGCTGAGGGCCGGCAGGGTCAGAGCAGGATGCCCGAAGCCTGCACAAACTTGAGTTTTCAGTTCATGCCTGAACTCTAATACATGGAGGGCCAATGGGACGTAGCAACTAGGTTAATATAGTGAGGAAATCTTGGATTGTTATACGATATGGCTCATAGGGGTTATGAACCTACTACCACAGACATCCATGTAGTCTTGCGAGGCTGGCTTTAGGATGGTGCGGCCCAAGAGTTTAAAAGTTTAACAAGCGACGTCCTGACGACCGGATCCTCGAGGCCACTCCGCATTAGGTCCAAGACGGACCCCTGATGCTAACAGATTTTGGTATTTCCGCCCCTGAAGATTGGGATCCTGGAGCTAATATACTGTTATGACCATCTGATCGCGATAGGATCCTTCTTGAGGGGGTTGGGGTTGCCAAAATCCTGTTACTAGTGAGGCAGCTGCGGCACGATTGCTGGGTCATGTTGGAGAGAGTTCTAAATTTCTGGACATTATCATGCCGGCAAGATTGCCCAATGCACCTGTTTATTCTTAAGCCTAACCCCCCCTAACTAGAATGACCTCAGGTCATTGAAAAGGCAAAAATACCCAAATGTAGGGTACCCCCTAACCCCTAAACCCTAAACCCTAAATCCAGGTAAACCCCCGGTGAAACGCAGCTTGAGATCGAATGAGTAGTCACGCGAGCCCTCCGTGAGAAGCTCCTTGCCCAAGCCTCCCGCCAAAACATTTGATAGTTTCCATAGGGGTGGGTAGGGTAAAGGTTTAGGGTTTGGGTTTTGGGGGGAGCCCAATATGCCCCAACATACTATAGTCCTTATTATTCTGGATCCCAAAATGGTACCCCTAATACGGTTTGCGGAAATTAGGGTCCATTCTTGGGTGGTATCTATAAGAATGGCTATCTTCTATATAGTGTTAGGGTATGCATGGGGTCAGCCCTAAACCCTAAAACTTAAAGCACTACCTATGCAGAATCCCACACTCAGGCTTCTTTGCGGTGTCTTCCAGTACTGGGTTCGGGCTTTGGACAGAATATGAGAGGCACTTTATTCTGTGGCTTCTGTCAGTTCATATAGGCTTCCTGAAGAATACTTCTTATTGCTGAGTGTATCTATTGAGGTTCTATGGCGGAGAACGACGTAAAATCTCAACCTGTGTACGTATAGGGGTTAAGGTTATATACGGGCAATATAACCCTAAACCCTAAACTAGGGTACTATAGGGTTATATGGGTTATATAGGGGCTATACTTCTGCACTTTCTAGCCCATGTTAAGGCACCTCAGGGAGCCTTGCTGAGGAGGGTCTTCGGTTTTAGGGAGGTCGTACCCGAAACCTAAAACCCTAAACCCTGAACCCTAAAACCCTAAAATCTCAGGGCTTCCTTCATCCCGAATTCTAAATTCTGAGCACTTGAGCCCCAAGACCTCAAGATGGGCTTGACTTCACCCACCCACTGTTAGTTTTACAAAGTGCCAGGGTTTAAGGTTTAGTACTCGCTAGGAGAAGTGACTGTAATAGTGCTAGTCATGTACGTAATAGCATTAGCTGTATGAATAGTGGGGAAATCCTAAGCTCTAAACCCAGGACCTTCAACCACTAGTAGAGCCGGGTAAGGGAGGCCATGAACCGCTTGACAAGCCCAAAGCGGCTTAGGGTGTAGGATAAGCCCTAGGACCCCTGTTTTCCCAGACCTAAATCGTGGCAGGATTTCTTCCATTAACAGTAGCATCAGAGAATTTAGGAAACACCTAGAGCATGCTCTTGGGAATCTAAAACCTCAACCCTTGTGGCTGTTTGAAGTGCTGTTTATGTGCAATGTAGAAACCTGGACAATTCCCAACATTACTCAGCTCTTCTGCTTATATAGCTAGATTGTTCAATCTACCCAATTCCTGTTCTCATCACCCAGGCCCCTACATTAACCTCTAATATGGTTTATGGTTAAAGGTTTAGGGTCCCTGAACTCTGAATCCTAAACCCCTCTGTTGCAAGTCAATGAGCCTCATGCCTTAGCCAGCCGCTTGCTAACCTACTTCCACAGCCCACGTCGAAGGAGGCTTGTTGCAGAAGTTCAGAAAGCCTCATTCAGAAAGTATATTCGGGTTCTCGAAATTGTGGGCATTAAGATGAGACCATGATTTTGGGTCAGTATCTGGAAGGGACATAAGATCCGGCAAATTCTGTTCGGATTGGATTTTGGATGAAGGACTTAGGGATGATTCATCCCTTCTATTCGAAGGACCACCTGCAGATATGCTATATTTAGATTTATATTTTATCCAAATCATGGATACAATTCCAAGCTTTCACCTTGACGGACCTAACGTTCTAATATATTAATCTTGATTTCTATATTAGGATCAGAATGATTTTCTTCTGAGATTTCAGATGAATATTGAATATCATTTGAATATCAGATCAAAATGAAGGTCTGATGAAAGAAATTATCATATAAATATAAAAATGAGATGAGAAAATGATTTCAGATCATCTAGGATAAGAAAAATATTCGATTTCAAATATCAAGATATATATATATATAAAATATTCAATGATCAATTTATGAATTGATTGATTATCTCTATTATTTTTCATATTAATCTCTATATATATATATCAGATGAATTGAAATTATGACGAATATATTTATGGAATCTGTTATTCATAATCTTTATTATTATATATAGGGAAAATCTTCATTTTATAAAATACAGAAATAATATTGATTTCTATGAATTCTCGAATATAGAATCATTCGATAGATATTAAATTAGGAATTTGAATTTTCAATTAATATATAGAATCGAAAAAAAAAGGAAATAATTGATATTGAAAAATATTATATTCATAAGAAGTTCTCATATCGAAGATATATCTATTTTTTTGAATTATTTCTTCTAATTTCTTTAAATTTTCATTAGATGCCGTCTTTCTGAGATGAGAACGTCGTTTCGAATGAAATATATCGAGAAATATTTGATATAAGATTTATTTAGAATTCTTCTAGTCTAATATATATAAAACATATAAATTTTCTGAATATTCCGCACGAGGGCATCATTTTAATCGAATTTAATGAAATCAGATATAATGAAATTTTAAAGATATCCTATCACGAGATTACGATATTTGAAGATAAGCATATGATTAATTATATTGAATAAGAGGTCAATTTTCGAATAATCTATATGAAAATGAAATCTATAATTGGGAAGATGATTCGCATGAAGACGAAATTTTTGAAATCAAAAATTTCATTTAATTCCATGATAGCAATTTTTATTAAGATTATTCTAAAAATGAAATCGTTTAATATTTAATCGAAAATTAATATAATATATCATTTAATCGAAGATACTCCGAATGAGAATACGATTTTCAAATGAATATTAATATAGATGCCATATAGATATATCCTAGCTATACCCCATTTGGGCCAGCCTCTGCGCTGCAATGATAGAAAGGGCATCGAAACGTCTTCAAAATTTGAAAAAATATGAGATTCTCGTCAAAATATTTTATATAAGAAAAATATTTTCTTCCAAATTCGTAAGATATTCTATATAGAAACGCCATATTAAGGTTTTTTGCGCGGAAATATATTTCTTCTGAATATATCCAGGATATTTCGTATTAGAACGTCTATTTTCGCCAAAATTTCCAAGGACTCCAAGAAATTCCGGAAAATTTTGAAGAAAATGAGGCTCATATAAAGAAAATCATTGAAAATTCATCGTTCTTTCATGCAAATACGCATCCCAATCCGGAATATCTTGAAAATTTATATGAAAATCGCATTTCTCGTCGGAACGTCCTGAATATTTGGAATGAATTTATATTCCTGGGACGAGCGTCCTGAAAATTTTTGAATAATCATTCTATATAATTTTTCTGGAAATTCTATATTGATTTATATATATATGCGAAATTCTCAATAAATTTTCCAATCTTCAGAAGAATATATAGATATACTTATATCAAGATCGAAATCAATTTCTTTCATCTTTTTATGAATTATCATTTTCAAGCTAATATTATTTTCATAAATCTTATTCAATTCTATCATATATATTATCATATTCTTCATTTCAAAATTTTGAAGGCAATATATTGATTATCAAATCTTTCGAAGCTCATCTATATAATTTCATGATTCTTGATATTCATTCTGGAATTCTAATTTTTATTGATTGGGCGATATCGGCAGCGCGCAAATATTTTGCATAGATTTAAATTTTCTCATTCAAAATATTTTCCAAAAATCGATTTTTTTATTGAAATAATTATATAAGATTTGATTAGAATTATCGTCTTTAAGATAATCTTGCCAAGATAAATTCGACGCGAACGAGACGACCTCTCTGATTTTCAAAAAATACGTTTTCATTCGAAATAATTTCAAGATTATATATTTTTTTGAATTTATAAATTATCAAAAATTGCGCTGCCGCATATGATAATTCAAAATATTAGAATCTCTGATCATATTCATTTCTTCTTAAATCGCGTTCTGCCTCGAAATATCCTCAAAAAATCGATATTTTATATTGATGATAGATCCAATAGAGAGATGAGATCGTCTTTAAAATAATCTATCTAAAGAGATCGATATCGAATTAATCGCGCTCCGATTTTCAAAAATCGCGCTCCTGCACAAGGTATCCTCAAAATTTCATGATTTATATTCGCAAAAATTCCGCCCTCTCCGAGAGATTTAGATTTTTTTGACGGATTGATCATTTTCGTATCTCCAAAAATCGCGTTCTCGCTCGAGAGATTCTCATAAGATCATCGATTTATCTTCGCTCAAATCGATCAAAATGACGTTCCCGTGCGGAGCATTCGGAAGATTTTGATGATTTATTTGCAAAAATCGCATTCCTGCTCGAGATCTCTTCTAAATTTCGTCGATTTATCTTCTCAAGAATGAGATTCTTGGGAGAGATTTTTGATATAGAATTATTGGATTCATCGATTAAAATTTGATCGTTTAAGGAACGATTTCTATATCAAATCTATATCAAATCATTTCGTTCTAGATCGTCCTCATTTAACGAAAATTACGATCTCGTGCAGATCGTCTTGAAAATATTTAAGAAAATCGCATTCTCGTGCGGAACATCTGGATAATTTTGGAGAAAATCGCGCTCCTGGACGGAATGTCCGGATAATTTTGAAGAAAATCATTCTCCCGTGCGGAAAATCGTCAAAATTTTCAAAAAAGCTTGAAAATCGCGCTCCCGCGCGGAATATATTCTAAATATTGAAGAAAATTACGTTCCATACGAATATCCTGAAAATTTTCAAGAATATCGTAATTTCGTATTTTCGTATGACATCTTGAAAATTTCAAAGAAAATCGCGCTCTCGTGCGGAGCATCTTCAAAATTTCATCATTTATTCATTCAGAATCGCGTTCCCGTGCGGGGCGCTGCTAATTTTGAAGAAAAGCGCGTTCCTGCTCGGAAGATTCTCTAATTAAGATTATTGATCTATCATTCAAAATCGCATTCTCGTGCGGAATATCTTCAATATCTTAAAGAAAATCGGCTCTCATGCGGGCAGGAACGTTCTGAAAATTCCTTTGATAGATCGTTTAAAACCGTATTCCCTTGCCGAGCATCTTCGAAATTCGGGCGATATCTTATTCATATTTATGAATTTATATAGATAGATATATATTCATATATCTCTATATATAAATAGATATCTATATATACAAAAAATTCTATATATTCAGATTTGATTTTTTATTTAGTTCTTTCAAATTCTCTATTTTCATATTTAGATTATTTATTCCTTATCCTTCAAATTCTCCAATTTCATGATTAAATTCCTTGCCCCTTCAAATTCTCCATTTTCTCTCTTCGACTATTTGCCCCTTATCCTTTAAATTCGCCGCTTTCACGCTTTCAATATTTGCCTACGTCCTTCAAATTCTCCGATTTCGCAATTAGATTATTTGCCTCTCATCCTTTAAATTCTCCGTTTTCATACTTAATTTATTTGCTTCTTATCCTTGAAATTCTCCGCTTTCACGATTAGATTATTTGCTCCTTAGCTTTCAAATCTAAAAAAGATTATTGATCTATAATTCAAAGCCGCGTTCTCGTGCGAAATATCCCAATTAGATTGATATTCCCTTAAGATTTATTCGGAAAATCAAATCCCCAAATCTCAAATCGTAAAGGATATCTCCTAAGATTTTTCAGATAATCAAATCTCCAAATCTCGAATTATAAGGGATCTCTCCTTAAATTTTCCAGAGAATCATCTCCTTAAATCTCAAATCATAAGGGCAATCCTCCTAAGATTCTTTCTATCGAATCAAAATCTTAAATCTCAAATCTCAAGGATCATTTCCCTAAGATTCTTTCTTTAGAACCAAAATCTCAAATTAAAACGGGCATCTCCTAAGATTCTTCAGAGAATCATCTCCATAAATCTGAAATCATAAGGATCATTTCCCTAAGATTCTTTGTAGAGAATCAAAATTCTAAATCTCAAATCCCAACGGATATCTCTAAGATTTTTCGCATAATCAAATCCCCGAATCTCAAATCCCAAGGAATGCGCCCCTGAGATTCTTTCCAGAGAATCAATTCCCCAAATCTCAACTCATAATGGATATCTTCCTAAGATTTTTCAGAGAATCAAATTCCAAAATCTCAAATCATAAGAGGCATATCCCTAATATTCTATCTATAGAATCAAAATCTTAAATCTTAAATTGCAAGGGATCTATCCCTAAGATTTTTCAGCGAATCATTTCCTTAATCATCATCTGGATTTCTCCTTCTTCTTTATTTCGACGGACGACGATATCCTAATATCGTCTCATTTAAATTCGGATTGAATTTTATATACGGGATTCACCGATATAAATCTTTATTTATCAATAGATGATTTATTTCGAATATCTCCTCCCTAAATCCGTTATTGAATATCAAAATGATATTTCTTGGAAGATTTGGGATATTCCGCGATTGGACATTATATATATATTTAGTGATTAGGGATTATAGGGATATTTCGTGGCGATCACAAAGAAATATAAGGATATTTTGAGATTGGACATTATAGGGATAATTAGTGATTGGGCGCTAGACAGATATTTGGTGCTTAGGCATTGCAAGCACGCCTAAAAGCTAGTAATTGCAGGGATATTCTGCGCTTGAGCACGGCAGGGATATTTGACGATTAGGCATTACGCAGATATTTAGTGACTGACCATTCCAATAATATTTTGCGAGTGGAAATGATAAGGAGATTTAGTAATAGATTTCTTTAGAGATATTCTATATTTGGATATCACGGAGATATTTGAAAATTGAGATATCGCAAAGATTTTTGAAGAAAAATATTATAGGGATATTTTGGGATTGGGCATTGCAATCAAATTCCGAGCGGAAGATAAAATTAATATAAAATCTAAAATCTCTATTATGAAAATGGAGAATAATAAAATATGAAATTTATCAATTTGAAATTCTTCTTGAGAAAGATATTTATGATTAGTATATAAATATATAATAAAATTCTTAATTAATATTGAGATCTCAATCTTTTTATTTATCTATAAATAGATAGATAAGAGACGAAATTTATTAGATTGAAATTCTTCTCAAATTTTATATATTTCCCTATCATATAACGATAATCTATTAATATTCCTAATTTATCTCGCCTCTTTTCATTTTCAGATAGAATTCTTATATATCATCTTTTTCAAAGATATCATAATCAAGAAATTTTCTATCAACGATTTTTTAATCATCAAAGAATTCTTCATAAATGAAATCGAAAAAAATCATAATCATAATGAATCTATTCTTATCGAATGATTCCCAAAGATTCTAAATAAATATTTCTGAAATCATTTTTCTATAGAACCTCGTATCTATAACCTGAATCTCAGATTATAGATACGATTTCATATTTCTTTTTCTTTCATATCATTTATCGATATTAGAATTAATCCGTGATCTAGATCAACGGATTTTTTCTTTGAGAAAATCCATAACGCGAAATCCCATATGAGCTATCAATATTTTACGACCGTATATGATATACAGATTCTGAATAATTATAAATCTCCGTCTCGGGTCTTCATATTCCTTCTAGCCGTCGCACAAATAACCAAAGAGAGAGAAATAGCTCGAAATCTTCGGAGAATTTTGATAAAAACGACCCGCACGTCCAGTCCGATCTTTCCGCCTCATTTATCTCTCTTGGTCTATCCGCGCAACGACGCGGGGGAGCGTATAAATCCCCGTGAACGGATCCATTCAATCTATTAATTCTAAAAGATTTTGATTCTCCTTTCCGGATCTATAATATATTCTTCCGAATAGATCTGACGACTATCAAGGAGAGATAAATCATGCGAATTATATATGATCGTATATAAATCTCGACGAATAATCGATATATAATTAAGTCCGCATATAATCAAAAAAATGTCCAATCTCATAGAATCTGAAAGATTTTAGACCTCCGCCCCGGATCTGTCCAGCCATCAATAGATATCCGAAGAGAGAGAAATGGCTCGAAATCACGGAGATTTTGGGTCGTGTAGCCCCCGCATCCAACCCAAGCCTTCCGCCTCATTTAATTCTGTCGGATTATCTGCGCGGCGGCTCTGTCGGATTATCTGCGGCTCGGAGCGCGCATAAATACCCGTAGACAGATACGACCATTTTATAAATTCTAAAATCATTTGATTCTCCGTACCGGGTCTATACGTTCCAGCGAGCAGTCACGCAGATAGTCCCAAAGAAATAAATCATAAGGAAATCCGGTCCGGAGTCAAGGGCCGCGCGACCAAAAATCTCTAAGATTTTAGTTCGTGCCGCCCGGAGATTTTACCTTTTCCGAAGGGCTCAAAATTCTCCAAGATTGTAGAGCCCCTAGGGAGCCTGCAGGAGGCATTTTAAAGGTGAGCCGCACCAGCTAGGCCGCACGCGAGCGAAATGACCGCTAGTGGCCGCGCCGTAATATTGAGATATAAATCAGATTTTTTCGAAATAATATAGAAGGATTCCGACGATTCACGATCTTTTATAATATTCTGTATTAATTCCAGAAGTTTTGAATTATTCATTCTCGAAATCACGATTTTTCTATTTTTCTTCTATATCTTCTGAGATAAGATTATCAAATCATGAGATTTAAGGAAATGATTCTAAAATCATTTTTCGTCAAATTTGAATCAGGTTCTTCGGTCTTCCAGCTTGCATAAATCTATATATATTTATATCTATCTCTATTTATGCGATCCAAATCTAGTATTGATAGTTCTATTCATGATTGATGAATGAGGATATTATTAATCGGATTTTTCGCGTCCGTGACCCAGCCTCAATCAATGTCGATGCGATTGCACCAGGTTTTCCTCAGGTCTTAATTTCAATGCTAGATCCTAAATCCCTGAACCCTACACTCATATTCCCTCCAGGGCCTCGGAAAAGACTCCAGGGCTTCGGAAAAGAGAAAATACTTTCAGCAAGGTGCACGATGAACCCTGAACGCTGTATCCTGAACAACTTCCAGCACTACACCCTAAACCCTAAACCCTAAACCACAGAGTAAGCTACGTATGTTGATGCCAACCTGTAGACAGCCTTCCAACCTTTGGGATGTATTAGGTGGACCTCTCACCTTGTAATAGTGACTATAAGAGATAATGGTAACTATTAGGGTTTAGGGGTTATATTAGGGTCCGCCTATATTCCTGTTATATTATATGCTATTACAGGGTCAGGGTTGGGGGTCCACCTAACCGATGTATCGTAATTATTTGAATGCCGCAACCACTTCTCTCACCATTTGTTTCCAGGACGAAGGCAAGCTTCCTTGGAGCCTCTACTTGACGGTTTCCGAATTGTGCATTGCTGTCACAAAGCTTGTTACTCCCAATCAAAGTGGGCCTAGACCACCTCACACAGTGCAGGAGGTAAGTCGTCAAGCCCTTAGTAATTGATAATCTGCTAAATCCTGAAGACCTAAGCCCCCGAACTGAAACACCCAAAAGCCGAAAGTCCAAGGGAAACCTCAACTCCCTGGTGCAAGCAAGCGGCGGGGGGATGATCCAGTGGTCTGGAATAGCCTTCCAGACTGAGGGATTCAGGAGTTTAGGGGTTTGGGGCTTAGGGTTTAGAGTGTCTAATATGTCTCAGTTAGGGTCTCTCATAAACGTTTTAACTTTTGAGGTCGGGTAGGGTGCATGTATGGGGGCACTCGCAAGCCGCTCAAAAACAAGTACAAAAAACGGCCCGTGCCTTCAGTCTGCCCCAGTGTTTTTACTATTACTATTATGACGAGTTTCAGTACTACTATTGATGCTATGATTATAGTGTTCCTATTGCTACTACGATTACTACTACTATTACTATATTGGGGTAAAGTTTAGGGATGGAAGCCGCTAGCAGTAGAACTGCTTGCAAGGACGCTTCATCAACAAGCAGACACGGATCAAAAAACATACTTCGATCTTCCTTATTGTAGAACCACAAACCCTTGTAAGCCCTAACACCAAAACCCTACTTGGAGGGTCAGTCGGAGCTGATAGGGGTAATTAGCATACTAAGTTGCCCTGACCCTCCAGAAATCCACCGTAGTTATACGGTAGTTCGCAGCCCGAAGCCTGTCCTACATCTTACGCCTTAGATCCTAAAACCTGAATCCTCAACCCTCAACCCCGAAGCCTTGAACTCAGCGTGCTGCTGTGTCGCAGATCTCGGACTTCTTGCAAGATTTGGCTCAGTCCTCATGGGATTAAGGTTTGGGTAAGTAGACGAATCGACAAATGGACATTACCGTCGCATTTAATTTAGCCTTTGAGGGTTCAAACCTAAACCCGAGCCCCCAAACCATATGGTAGTTTTTGAAGGGGGAAATCCCCATATGGTTCAGAGTTTAGCGTTTGGATGTGTTCCGCGGCTAGGAAGGCAAACATCTTGGGATTCAGCTCGGAAGAACATCATCAAAGCAACTTCTGCTGCCCCACCAATTCTTTTGAGCTGCCTAAAGACTCCCCTATGAAAATGTATTTTCTTTGGCTATATAGGGATTATATAGGAATTAAGGGTAACAAAAAACACAAACCATGCTCAAATCTACCCCTGTTGTTATGAAGTCGGCACGCTAGGCAACGGAAAGCGAACGCAAGGGCCATAACTGTATAACCCCAATATACATAGTAGTTTGCAATTTCTTTTCCATTACCCCAAATTACCCAACAAGCAAGGTCATAAGCCGTCCACGTGTTCGCTCCAGAAGGGCTCGGGATGAGGGATTGGAAGTAGGGCGTAGGGGATGGGTTCAGGATTGAGGGTTTAGGGTTTGGGTTCAAGGTCTGGGGTTTAAAAGCCGGCTGGTGTGCAATGACGATTCTGCAGGATCTCTGCAAGTAATGCAGACCCATGATTAGTAACCACCCTCCTTTTAAGGGCCTAAATATTAGGATCCGTATCATAATCCCTATTAAGGGGAGGGGGTTAATTAATCAGGGGTCTGGGTGAGAGTTGAACCCAATCTTGTTGGACTGCTCGGGCTGGTAGCGCTAAACCTTAACCCTAAACCCTAAACCCTGAGGAGGTAGGGCGCGCAAGTGAAGCACCCCAAACCTTGATCCCAGCAGTACATCCTGGACTCTGAGCCGTGAACACTATGCCATCAAATACAAACCCTAAACCCAGGGTTTCGGGTTTAGGGTTTAGGGTTCCCTGCGCTCTTAAACCCTAAACCGTGAAGTCTGACACGATGGATCTGCCCGGTATTGCCTTAAGACGAGGAATTCTGGTAGCCCCCAAACCCCCAAAACCAGGACTCTAGAACTAGCATATAGGACTGTAAACGGATTCTGATTTGGGGCTGGGCTTGCCAAAATCTTATTGTCTTGCCTCAGATTATAGTCCCCCTTACGTAGATAGAATATGGCATATGGCTTTGGGTATATGATAATAAGATCCCCATATGCCCCATGTTCTATCTACTTAAGGGGTACTAGAACCCCAATATATACCCTATTATAATATAGTAGTTTCCATTTTCTTTTGCACTGTCCCTATATAACCCCTATAATAACCCTTCTATTCTATCTACTTAAGGGGGACTATAGGGGGAGGGGATGGGATAACGGCAAGAAATCCGAAATGCAATCAATTTGTGCTCAAACCCCTTCCCCTAAACCCTAGACCCTAAACCCTGCAAAGAATTATGCTGATTGTCATACCGAGTCTTCTCATGGAGCCCTCCCTTCATGGCCTACTACTTGCAGGTAAAAGCTTTTGGGACAGATTCTGCGGCTTAGGGTTTAGGGTTCTTAGGCGTCCAACCCTTACCTGAGCTAGAATCTAAATCTTGATAACACCTACAGACCTACAATACTCCCCTCGGCAGTCCCCTATACAATCCCCTTTATGGAATTTAGACCTTAGCTCACTTGGAGTTGGAGGCTCTGAGCGGCTCAGTAAGTCTAGGTTGGGGTTTGGGGTCACAGGGTCAGGGGAACTTAGCAAGAATACTTTAGGTGGACCTCCCACCCAGTAATAGTGACCATCAGGGATAATAAGGATCATATTAGGGTCCTTTTATATTCCTAGCATATCACTATTACAGGGTGCGGGTCCTCCTAAAGTATACTGATGTCCCCTGCAAGCCATGTGGTAACCCTAGCGGTCACTATCATTAACCAACTTATTATGTCCCCATGACAGTCCAAATACCTTAAACCGTACGCCCTATTAAGCCCAAGAGCTTCCGCTCACCTGGCTGCAAAGATCCAAAATAACCCTAAACCCCCAAACCCCGCAAACGACACATTCCTGCATGTCAACTTGACCTGAACATGTGACTTTGTGGCATTGTCACCCTAAGGGTCCAAGGACCCAAACAATAGGGTGTCAGGGCCCAAATACCATTAATATTATAGTATTTGGGCCCTAAAACCCTATTATTTGGGTCCTTGGACCCTTAGGGTCATATATAGTCTAAACTCCTAGTATCCCCCGTTAATAACCCCTAAATAGTCCCCTATACTGTTGATGGATGAAATTTTGCACCACCTAGGGGCCCTGGACTATTGTAATTCCCGGGACTTTGGGTGGGGACTTCAGGCGATGCAAGATTTCCTCCATTAACAGTATAACCCGATTGTAAGGAGTGTAGACTATAGCTCATATACTTGAGG
>CAJNIZ010033625.1:34640-47108 GCA_905231905.1 Symbiodinium pilosum | reverse complement strand
CTACTATTTAGGCTTTAGGGTTTAGAGTTTGGGGCTTCGGGCCACAATTACCGAACCCAATCTTGATACCAGGGAGTCCAAGATTTGTCCCGTTATAGAAGAAGCGTGTATCAATCTGAGGCCTAGGTTAGGTTGTAGGGCTTGGGTTTCATATTTTGGCATCAATGTTCGAGACAAAGAGGCTTCCAAGCTACGGTTTTGCACCCTAAGCCCTGAACCCCAAACCGTCGGGCCTGAAGAGCTAAAAGAATGCTCACAATGTACAACTCCTGAAGGCATGCGGTGGATACCAAAACTCCTGCATGACCTCAAGTACCTTATAATTTGGGAGTTATGGTGCTAGAGTACGGTTTAGTGCTTAGGGCTTCAGTTTAGGGAGTAAAGTAAGGTCATGCAGGATTTTGGATAATCATCAAAGTAGAAAACGAGAATCTTTCCACTTACTCTGGCCCCTACATCATGCCAGTTCTCTGACAAGGGTTTAGGGTCTTCTCTGGCTGTGGCAGTCGCTAGATTGGTAGTAGAATTACATCCAAAACTACATCAGGATCTAAGGTAGTGTCTGGACAAAACTAGACAAGCATATTACAAAACCCCAGCATGATCTGCACTGAGAGGTCTAAGTCACTTCATGAAAATTGCTGGCTAGAGCCCTAAACCAAAAATCCTAAACCCTAATACCTAGAGACAAGGTAGAACGCCTCACCAAACCTGCGAATCCCTAAACCCTACACCCTCAACCCCTAAACCCCTAAGCCTAATGCCTACACCATATCGAGCAGCGCCAAGCTGCTCAAACCAATCCCCATCACCCAGACTCAGAAGAGAGCGAAAGCATTTGAATTGTTTAGGGTTTAGAGTTTAGGATTCAGGGTTTAGGGTTCCGGATTCAACCCTCAACCCTAAAGCCCTAAACCCTAAACCCAAAACCCTAAACCCCCCGGATTCAAGGTTCAGGGTTTAGGGTTCAGGATTTCAGGTTTAGGCTTAGGGTTGAGGGTTTTGTCGCCCGGGACACTTTAAACCCCAAACCCTAAACCCTGAACTGAAGCTTCTGCTGAGGTTGGGGCGGGCCCATGTCTCTAGGGAGATGGGAGATATAGTGTCTGGAGGGTTTAGGGTTTAGGGTTTGGGGTTTAGGCTTCAATTCCCAATAGTGGAGAATCAAATGAAAAAAGAACGGGAAGTGGGTGTATATGAGCTATTGCCTAAACTCCTAGTATCCCCCCCAAACAACCCCTGGCCCTATAATAGCCCCTATCTACCTCACATATGGACACAAAACCTGCGAAGCCCAATGTCAGGTCAAGCCCCTGAACCCTAAACCCTACCTGGACCCTGGATATCCTTCCTTTTTTGGATTGTGCCCACCCCAAAAAAGATGGGACATTCAGGGTTCAGGTAGTAAACCCTTGCTGAAGTTTGAGGGACGGGCCGGGTGCAAAACTGTTTTGGGCTCGCAAGCAGCAAGTCTCTAAAGTCTTTGTAAGAGCCTTGCCATACCTCCGGAGTGTGACCCCGGATTTGGCTCTCTTTCTCTTGAGACTAGACATCTAGGCAGCATCATCACAGTATTCTACATTCACCACCCAATCTCTCTCCCCTTTCAGGAAATGAGGCCGCCCTAAACCCTAAATCCTACTTGGAGGACTTAGTAATTCGGTTCATAACCCTTATAACCATTATAGTAACCCTAGTTATCGCCATTAGTAGCCTAGCTTCTAAGTCCCAATGACCCTCCAAGTAAGCAGAAAGCACTACTAACCCTAAACCCTAAACAGTAAACCCTAAACCCTCCTGATTACCTTGGAGCCCAGAGCTCCGATCTCCCTCAATTTGGCCTCACTTCTTTTGGGGGTCAAGTTGAAGTGGGATCCTTGTAGGACCCCATGAAGCATGCGTGGCCAAGCACTTGATGAACCACTCATAGGGTTGAGGCTTTAGGTTCAGGATTTCAAGGTTTAGGGTTTGGTTGGGACAGCGAGGCCCGCGAACCAAAGCAACCACGGCTCAATGCTTATCGCATAAGTCTTGCGTGACCTGTTTTTTGAATGGGCATGTTTGCTTCGTGGAATGGCGTAGGAGAAAGGCGTAGGAGAAAGCTAAGGTTACTAACACTTTTAAATTGATAGGACTACATGTGCGTCATTCAATGTCTTCCTTACCTCAACGTCCTCCCCTTCCCTATGGTTCTACAGAGGAGGTTCTGTGGGAACTTAAGTAAGAAAGCTCACGCTCAAAAGGTCGGAGAGTCAGTAGGAGGCATTCGGGTAACTTAACGGAGGTTACCTTATGGCTGACGGTCTGGCTAAGATCTCTTTCCGCTGAAAGCCCTGCAATGTTGGTGCCGGATTTCAAGTTGAACCTTTTTGAGCCTGTGGTCGTTTGGCGGTGCGCGAAAACCCTTCCTCCGCGCATCTATGTACTGCAAAAGCCTGAATCCAGGCAATCTAGGCATAGTCGTCCACATGATTATGGCCTACGGTTTAGGCCTTAGGGTTTGGGGTTTAGAGTTTAGGGTTCGTCACGCAATGACGATTCTTTGGATGTGCTGGCACCAGTATAGTCAGCCTCTCAAAGAATCATGGATTCCCCTACTACCCCTCCCCCCCTCCCCCTGATTATGTTTATTCAAGGATATCTGGGGCCACTTCAAGGTAATTTCAAAACAACCTAGAGGTAGGGGAACCCTAAAGATTAAAGAGCCTACTGCAAGCTCAGGTGGCTTCGGACTGGAACATAAACAAAACTCGTAACATTGACCTTAAAACCTAGGGTTCAAGGTTTAGGGTTTTAGACATTACACCCTAGACCCTAACCCTTGTCCTGAAAAAGGATATGAGAGGTTTATGTTTATGAGTCGATCTTGACGGGGAACTAGGGGCTATGTTTGGGAGTTTGTTCAGAATCTCCCACATTATCTGCGGCTTCATGAGTATGACAAAGTTCCTCCTCTGGATCATCAAGGAAGTGCTTTGAGAACTCTCAGCTGGCATTCAAACATGCGCTTGAGCCCCAGACGTGGCTGTTTGGCAAACTCCTGCTCGCCTGTGAGATGCACTCGAACTCATGAGAACATCAATGTGAGGATGCCAGTAAGAGTAGCCTTGCATCTTAAACATCCTAACGTGCTCTATGTCCAAAATCCAAAAGTCCTCGTAACGCCCGCCCGGTATGCCTTACAACAGAGGGTCTAAAGCCAGGCATCGCCGTAACGCGATCCAGGTCAGGATTTGAGGGTTTCCCAAAATTAGGTGTACCTTTTTCGGGGTCCCTATAATAAGGATCATAACATTTTGGGGTCTATATTAGGGTCCCCCTATTTTGGGAAACTACTATTTAGGCTGTAGGGAACGCAGCGCAGCTCCTTGAACTCCTACGCCGCTTAAACACTGATTTGGGCAACTTTCCGCTGGGATCCCTCAATGAAAAGCTGAAGTTGATTCTTGGAAGGGCTGCAGGGGAATATTCAGCTTCGAGGATTTAGAGTTGGGGGCATTTTGAAATTAATTTCAAAGCAATTGTGGGGTCATTTAGGGATAGGGATCCAGGGTATAGGCTGATTTAAGCTCTAAGCTTGGCAGAAATGGCTCGGAATGCTTCACTGCAAGCAAGGAAGCTAGCTGAGGTGTACGACGTCGGGTTGGGACTGTGGAAGCATCATGGTTTAGAAGATTTAAGGCTTTTTGAAGGACCACGGCATTTGAAGGGCTAGGGTTCAAGAAATATCATGGTTTCGAGGGGCTGGGCTTTTTGTTAAATGAACAGACGCTACTAGAGGCTTCCTTTGAAGTGTGAATGCTTATGCCGCAGTATAGGGTCTAGCAAGCAAAAAGTATTTTTTAAAACATGCCCCAAACCCTAAACCCTAAACCCTAATCAGGAAACCTTCAGGAACCTCTTGAGTGGCCGGCTGGGACTCACTGACTCACTTGAAAAAAACAGCCTTCCGGCCTACCGCGCGCCGCACGCAGAAACCTTGTCCTCTGGGGGTCACCGCGGTGGCGAAAGGTTTGGGGTGGGTTTAGGGTTTAGGGTTTACAGCCCTAAGCCCTAAACCCTTCATTGTACCAGTAAGACATAATACCTCTCTCCCTCGTGACGAGTGAAGGTTTTTGATGAGCCTATGCCGCCAGGACAAGCCTCTAACTTTGAAACTTATTCCATAACTGTTTCCTCCAGGGCTGCATATGCAGGCGTGTGCAGATGTTAACCCTAAGCTCTGGGTAGGGCTTAGTTAGTTGCAATCGATCTGCATTGCATCTCCCCTGCCCCAAACTAACATGGAACCCCAGATGGTCCTCAGCTTAAAAGCCAGTAGTCTAAACCTACACCCCCAACCCTATACCTAAACCCTAAACCTTAAACCCTAAACCCCCTAATTAACCCTAAACCCCAGACCCTCAACTTCCATGTTAGTTTGGGGGAAGGTAGCCATCCTTTCAGAGCATGGGTCACTGAAAAACGGTCTGGTGATGACTTAGGCTTTAGGGTGTAGGGTTTAGGCCTTAGAGTTTAGGGTTTTAGGCTTTAGGGTTTAGGGTTTAGGGTGTAGGGTTTTAGGGTTTTGGGCTTAGGGTTTTCGATTATTGTGGTTATATTAGGATCATATTGGGGTCATACTGGGATGATGGAAAACAAAATGGAAACTACTTTTTAGGTTTGGGGGCTTAGGGTTTAGGTTCATGAGGTATGGCTTGCATGCTGAGCACTAAACTGTGCGTACGGGCAAGAAGCTCTACACACGCATGCTTATGTCTATACATATATATTTGTGTGTATATATATATTTATAGAGAGAGAGAGAGAGAGCGAGAGAGAGAGAGATGCATAATTGCGTGTGCGTAGATTTCTACAGGTATGTCAGAGAAATCTAGAGTGTCCAGTTGTTGCTTAGCCTGGGGCCGTGTTACGGGCTTCTCTAATTACACGAGCATCATGTCCCCTCTTGAAGGCTTCTGCGTCGGTGGAAGATAGGCTGGAAAGGCGAGGGAAGCAAAACCTTCAGAGACCATCTTCAAACAAAAAGCCCTGCTCCCCGCACGCGTTTTGAGGTTTAGAGCTTAGGGGTGTAGGCTCTAAATTTTAGGATTTAGGATGCAGAGTTTGGGGTTATGTCTCGCCCTTGTTCAGTCTGACCAAGAAAGCTCCGACAATTGGGACATCTCCCTTGTTTGCAGTGTGCGTGACCCTAAACCATAAACCCTAAACCCTAAACCCTAGCCCAGAGTAGCTCACGGTTCCTAGGCCCTGAGCCTTAAAGGCTGGACAAGTCGGGCTTTCCCCGTGGCTGAACCAAGTAGATTTAGATTCTTCTTAACCAGTTGTTTAGGGTTTACGGTTTAGGGTTTCAATAGCAGATCCAAAGCGAGGATATAATCTTACTCTCCATTGGGGTCTAGGGTATCCATTAAATCCTAGACCTCTTGTCGGGCAGACAGCCTGGAATCCTAATTCCTTCGGTTCCACAGGACTCGTCACAGTTTTGGCTTTGAGCGTTCAAGGTTCTAGCCTTTTTAGGGTTTCCTGTTTAGTCTTCTAGGGTTGAAGGTTTAGTCTTTTAGGATGTACTTATTGTGGGTTTAGATTTTCCGCTTCGCAGCCTTACTCTATGGTACTGGAGCCCTCTACCTCCTGATCCTCAGCCCCTAAACCCTTAGACCTAAGCACTCGATCCTCAGCCACGCAAGCACTATAGCATCAGCCTAAACCTGAACTCTTGAGAAGAAACCCTCAAGGCAAGGCAAGATGCCTTCGAAAGACCTTGCCAATGGAACCATAAACGCTGGTAAAGGGTTTAGGTTTTGAAGGGGTAAAGTCTGCACAGGCAGACGGTGACGTCTTCGCTCTCATTGAGTAGATAGAACCAAAAACGACAAACAACACTTGGGAGAACCGTCATGTATTCTAGACGCGCCAAGTATTCTATCTCCCTACTGGGAAGGTCAGGGATCCTGGTAAGTACACGAAGCCCTTCAAATCCCTCGGCCATGTAGAAATCGCATTCCAGCCTATTCTTGGCCTAGCAGGCCTAGCAAGTCCCTGTGATCCTCCAAGTACACCATTTCACTCGTACAACCCTTTTCTAAGCTCAGCTTCTATTTCATCTTTGATTTTTCCCATTTGATGATTCCCTAAACTCGAAATCCTACAGACCCAGATGATACTTGTGGATTATGGGGTTCAGGGCTGCATCCAGAGTTGGGGACCTGCGGTAACAATTCTTGGTCCCGTCTGACCCTGGACCCAACTTGCGACTGCTGATGAAGGGGAGCAAGGGAGTGATCCTGAATATTGCTTTATAGGGGATTTGGATCTGGGGCTCGGGGTTTAGGGGACTACGCAAAGAAGGTTTTCGGTATCCAACTCCCCGACTCCCCCTTGAGCATCAGTAAGCTACTCAAAGGTCGCAAGAAGATATGCCATGAATGATGGACATTCCTCGGGCATGTTCGTGGTTTAGGGCTTAGGGTTTAGGGTCTACGGTTTAGGGAGGTTCAAAGGCCGTGGTTCTCTACTACCCCCCTTGCTAGACCTCCAAGGTTTTCCTAAACGAGCCACATAAATGACTTTATGAAGGGGAAACTAACCAGGGTAGCATAGGTTGGGTGGTAGGGGAATGTTTGTTTGAGAAACGCTCATAAGTTAGCAGTCACAACTGCGAGTCAAACAGTCGTAGTGTAGAAGCCTGGATAACTCTCAGCATCAGTGATTTTCCAACCTCGCGGAATCGTGAGTTGCCCACGTCCCATCATGGCGTTCGCAATGTTTAATTGCCCAAGCCCACAGTTCTCAGTTTCGGCAGTGGGGTAGAAGGTACACTCCATGCAGAGTAGTTTGAGAACCATGCAGATGTAGGCGGCTCATGTGACGACAGGACGCATGACCAGTCGAATCACATGCTTCAGGCAGGATGTCAAAAAGAATCAAAAAGTATAGATGGGGGTCGCCACAGCAGATGGTACACGTGTCATCCAGAAACGCAGACGAGCTTCTTTTGGGTTCTCAACTCATACATTAGTGCAGAAGAAAACACTAGACCGTTACAGTAACCCTAAACCCTAAGTAGACCGTTACAGTAACCCTAAACCCTAAGTAGACCGTTACAGTAACCCTAAACCCTAAACCAACAACCGTTTCTGTGAGGGCTTCTCGACCAAGACTCAGGTCCAGCGCCCCCATGTCGGTGCAGGGAAGATGCACGTTACCAGTTCTTGGCTTTACGTTAACGGTAAGTACGCTGAAGCATCGCCGTCAGGCCTGAAACAGTTGGATCACAAAAAAAAACAATGAGCTCAAATTGCACTAGTTGAGAAGCGGACTGAGCCTAAGCAGGCCTTCTTGAAGGAGATGGCGTGCGCAGCCAGATGCATGTCCAACTAACCGCTTAACTGACAAGAACATCGCAAACTCCGGCGTTAACCTTGAAACCTGTACGAAAATCTTTGGCTTTCAGGGTCCCAAATTCTACATGTGTTACTGCAACAAATCTCTGGCAAAAGGCCTGCGGTCTGCACCTCTTGCATTGCTCCATATCAAGATGGTGCCTCCAATCAAAACCTGATGGGCCGCCCCAAATGACCGGGGCGGTTGTCAAACGCAAGTGAGCAAATTCCAGGCTTGGAACCCTAAACTCTGATACTAAACCGCGTGGACAGCAAACAGCGTGCTCTGCAGCCATCCAAGACGGCCCAAAATCATCATAGGGACGTATACGTGTTAGTTTCCATCAATTGGGGGGCGGGGACCCAAATCTCGACCCCCAATTACTATATAATCCTGTGTATAGGGACCCCCAAACAGGGAACACCATTTGATGGAAACCCTCAATGGTACAAAGGATGACCCAAGTATCAGTCAGCCTTGCTCTCTTCCACATCATGTGTAAGTATTTTTCTGCCTGGTTCTGCGCTTAGCTACATCCTAAACCCTAAACCCAAATTAGGGCTGCATGCCTGCAATTTTGAGCCCGTGTCCATCTTTAAACAACTGGACTTCAGCCTGGCCTACATCCTATGGTCCCTCCTTAAGTAGATAGAATAAAGGGGTAATACAGGGATAATGGAAAAGAAAATGGAAGCTACTATTTAGGGTTTAGGGTTTGTAGTCCTCCTTAAGTAGATAGAATATGGCTTTGCGTATATTATAATAGGATCCCCGCATACCCCATATTCCATCTACTTAAGGGAGACAATAAACCCTAAACGAAGCCAAGCAGATCAATTAAAGCCATGTTCAGGAGCCACAAGAGAAGCTTCTGCTTCCACAAACATTGTCCAGCTTCAAATCGGTTCATGTTTTCCCACGTCACATCAGTTCACAGAGACCTGCTCAAAGTGGACAGCACATACTGCAAGCCTCCTAGCTTCGTGTACCAGACCCCGGAATTAAAATCTGTGCAGTGTTGCATTGCCTCGCGCGGCTCACCCATCATTCGGTAAGCCGTGCAAGTGAGCGAGCTCTGGATTCAATCAAGCCCGGCATGACCGAGGAAGCCTAACTTTAGGTGGCAGGCTTCCAAAGACTTGGGGGTTTCCCAAAATTAGGAATACCCCTTTGGGGGTCCTATAATAAGGACTATTCAGCATACTGGGGTCTATTTTGGGGTATCCTACTTTTGGGAAATTACCACTTAGGGGGCAGACTCCGGGCAAACAACAAGGGTAGCTGCCCTTTACTTGAAGTCTGAACTGTTTTCTGGCGCCACGGCATCGCAGTGTTCAATGTGAAGATCTTGGGAAGGATGCTGTGTGAGGCTTTTTCCGGTGGCTGAACTACGAAAGATTACATTCCCCTGGTCAACTGCTGTATCCAGAGGAAGAATAGCAGCTTCCTCTACATTGAGGACCATAGTAGCCCTATTCAAACTACTAACCATCCGGATTCGTGATGCTATAGTCCCCCTTAAGTAGATAGAATATGGGGTATATGGGGATCTTATTATGATATACTCAAAGACATATTTTATCTACTTAAGGGGGACTATCAACTCCTTGACAGTGGGCTTGTCTGGGCTGCGTAATCCTTCCTGCAATCCCACTAGCTGGCTGCCCTGAAGTTGGCTATCACATATGCGTAGCGGTTTTTGGTGGTTGAACCTAGTAAGATTACGTTTCTTTATATAAGATACTATACCCCAAAAGGAGGATAGAATCCTACTCTGTATTGGGTACCATAGTATCCCCAAATTAAATACGACTCATACGAGCTATAGTCTAAACTCCTCTGCATTACCCCTTTGATGGAGTTTAGACCCTAAACCCGAAACCCCACATTACCTCCTTCCAGAAATTTGTCTCCAGTTCATATCTTGATTCTTAAGTGGCAGTGACGTCCCGCGAGTCTCCAGGCAGGCCTTAAGGTATGGACCGAGGGTCAGGATTTTAGAGTTCAAAGGTTAAGGGTTTAGGGTTGTAGGGTGGAGGGTTTTGGGGGTTTAGGGTATGCATCCTTGCAGTGGCAATGGGTTTAGAGCTTAGGGTTTGTAACAATATAAAGCCTAAGCAAGCCTCGCGCTCTTCGCTCATGCCAGGTCTTTGCTCAAAGGGCTCAAATTCCCCGGAACTGGGGCCTGAGCTGATGCCCTTTGAGCTGGAAACAAAAGGTCTCTGTACTACCACATAATGCCGATACGGTGGTGAGTTCACACACCTCGTCTTGCCAGCCGTGTGTACCATCAGCATGGGCGAGGAGGGAAATTCCCACTTGCACCGACATCCGGCGTCCTGAAGGATTAGAGCCCTAACGCTGGAAGAGCCACATCAGGCCACGGGTGGGTGACTGCGTACACCTCCGTCACACACACCTCAGCCCAAAACGGAATCCACATTTTCAAGTTGAAATTCCAAGCGATCAGTCTAGGTAAGGCAACCAGGCAAGGCCGTATCCTTCAGCTTAAGAGACCGATCCGCGAAATGCAGCTGTTCTGCTCGTCTCTCCTTGCTGCCCGAATTTCTGGTGGCCCTAGACCTAGACCCTGCCCTTATACTATAGTAGTTTCCATTTTCTTTTCCATTATCTCAATATATAGCCCCAATATATCCCTATTATAACCCTTATAAACCCGTAACCCCTCAGACCCATGGAGCACGACACGAAATAGTGGGATTTAGGGGTTTAGGGCTCAGGGTTTAGGGCCCTATTTTGCAATAACAACAAGAAAGTTAGATCATAAGGGGAAACCCACCCTTCAACCAAAAACCCCTGGCCTCGGCCCTAAACCCTTGGAGTTTAGTTTAGGGTTTAGGGCTTAGGGCTTAGGGTTTAGGGCTTCAAGGAGTACAGGAAGTATAGGGGCTATTATACGGATGAAAAGGGTTATTCTCGATATTACAGGGGGTATGGGCCATGGATAGGCTTACTGCTTTCCCTGACCATCCAAGTTGTTACTTTCCTCGCCTACGGGTCTCCTTTCCATGAAGTCTCCCCAAGGATCCTGTATCATCATGTGAGCTAAAGTCTAAACTCCTAGCATCCTCCTAATAACCCCTATGGTAATCCCCTATACTACACCCTTTCAGGAGGTTTTTTTACTATAGTATGTGGGACTTTGATTCATGTACGTTTAAACCCGCAACAAAAACGCAAACACCCTAAACCCTAAACTCTAAACCCAAACAACTTGTAGGGCTCTCTGTGAAAGCCGCCAATTACCCAAAGCAAGGTCCCATGATTTTCGCAACTATAAGAAACAGGAATCCTTTGGTTTAAGGTTTCGGCGTTTAGGGGTTTAGGGTTTAGGGGCTAGGGGTTAGGGTTTAGGGGTTTTAGGGGTTTAGGGGTTTAGGGCGTAGGGGTTTAGGGTTTAGGGGTTCAGGGTTTAGACAGAGGAATCCTAAACTTTAAGCTCCGCGCCACGGTTTTGTAATCCGTGTCCCCTGATAGGGGCATTTGTCAAAGGGCTCACAAGGTGGGATAAAGGAAGAAGGGGATTAGGAAATAAGCCCCGATATAGTAGAGTATATACTAAGGATCCTTCAACCCACCTACCTGCATCCCACCTTTTGAGCCCCCTGAAATTTCAGGGTTTGGGTGCATCTTTCCGGGCGTCACGAACATGACATGGGGTGCAGCTACGCTTCAGGACTCCATGTGCTAACGCTCAAGGACTCCATGAGCTACTGTATCACAAGTAGCAAATTTTAGGATTCAGTAGGTTCAGATAAGGTGACATAGGGGGTTCTATGGGGATTATATGGGACTAAATAGGGTAACACAGGGGTTATACAGGGCTATACACGGCAACATAGGGGTTACATAGGCCTCCACGCCAATAATGGAGAATAAAATGGAAAAAGAACATGTTAAAGAAATGGAAACTAAGGTCTAGAGTCTAGGGTTGAGGGTTCAGGGTCTAGGGTAATACAGGCGGCCTGAATAATTCCCAACATGATGGTCCAAGATTCCTTTTGCACTGGTGGAGCAGGGAACCTCTAATAGACCTGAAAATGGTCTTGGCAACTATTTAAGCCCCTGTCTTACATGAATTAGGGTCTAGGAGGGCCCAGGGTGTTCTCGGGGCCAGATGGCCCTAAACCCCAAACCCTGAACCCTTAACCCTACAATCCAAACCGGAACCAAACCCAGTTGCGAAAGCTCGTGTGCAAGGGGCCAGTACCAACCTACAGTACTTGGAGAGCCATGTTTGCTTCTACCCGGTTTTAGGGTTTCTATAAGTCCTAAGATTAACAGGACTACAGGTGGTGCAAAAAAATTGCCCATTGAAGGAAGATTTGTACATATAACCCAAAGAGAACACATTTAGGGGCTTATAACCTGATTGAAATGGTAAGTCCCCTAAACCCTAAACCCTAAAGCCACCCATGGACCTTCAAGCAGGGGATGTCAAAGCATCAAGCAAGACACCGAGAGGCCTTGCATATGGGGGTTTCCCAAAATTAGGGGTACCCTTTTGGGGGTCCCAATAATAGGGACTATAGTATTTTTGGGTCTATATTGGGGTTCCCCTATTTTGGGGAACTACCATATGTTCCCAACCCCGCAAATCCCTTGCACCCGCAGCCGAAAACCCCTCGACCATTGAACCGAAAGCCAAGAAAGACCTAAGATGTGAACCCAAAACCATTAGCCGTTAGCCCCTAACCCCCTAACCCTCATATAACTTATGTATGAACCCTCAATTCCGCTAGACCTTTATCCCTCATTTTGTTTCCTTGTACCAACATCACCAGGGTTGTGTTTTCTTGGTGGTTGGACCTAATAAGACTGTATTCTTTTTAGAAAAATTACTCAGAAAGAGGGCATAAAAATATCATCTTACTCGGTACTGGGCACCACCGTATCCCAAATGAAAATACTACTCACCACGCTTTCGGAGCAGCTTTGCCGGAGTAGTGAACGTGCACGTCAGGGCTGGGGAAGCTTTGGCTAGTACATGGATTTTCAGGGTTTATGATTAAAGCTTTACGGCTTTGGGTTTAGTTAAGGTTTGAGTTTAAGGTTTAGGGT